>JZKD02S1683391.1:311360-325438 GCA_000966675.3 Picea glauca
AAAAATGACACCATTTATGGCACTTTATGGATACCACCCTCCTTCCATCACTTCTTCTCTACAAGAAAAATCTAAGGTTCAAGCAGTGGAAGATCACATTGAGAATCAACAACAAGTTCTCCAAATCATAAAGGACAATCTGACCATGGCATAGAATCACATGAAACAACAAGTAGATCAACATCACAATGAAAGAAGTTTTGAAGTAGGGGGTTTGGTGTTTTTAAGACTACAAACATACAAACAAATGTCCCTCAAGAAAGCCAAGAAGGATAATAAATTATTAGCAAAGTACTATGGCCCTTATAAGGTGTTGCAAAATATTGGTACTATGGCATAGAATTTGGAGTTGCCTGCATCTTCACGAGTAAACCCAGTTTTCCATGTTTCATGCTTAAAGAAGGTTATAGGCAACAAGATCCCAGTTCAAACTATATTTCTAGAACTTGATGAGGAAGGAAAAATCATATTGGATACTGAAGCCATCACTGACACAAGAATTCGCCAGTTGAGGAATAGATCCATTTCAGAGTATCTCATTAAATGGAGGAAACTACTGGCTGAAGATTCAACTTGGGAAGATGAGTCTTTTATACAGAAGCATCCATAGTTACTTAAGCATTGTGGACAACACTTGTCTCAAGGGGAGGGGCATGTTAAGCCCTAATATTGGCTCATTACCCCTTAATTGGGGCATATTACATTAGTAATGTTATTTTATTTATGTCGACTTTATTCCATTCATTGTAATTATACCTCCTAGTCTCCTATATATACCAAGGAGACATTTTCATTTGGAATCATCTTCTACATGAACATTTAAGTGGGGTAAATGGAGGATTCCCCCTCGAAGAGGCTTATTAATCTGAAATTATCTCTTTTTCAAGGTGTTGAGTACTTTTTCTGAGGTTTTTCTATGCTATATTGACATTTGGTTCTTAACAATCTATGTGTAGGAAGATGAACTCTGAATTTGAGCTAGTAACATCATCGTGCCATAAATTATGGAGACACAACACTTACGAACAATTTTATAATGTCTTCAATTATTTTGTTTCAGTTTTTAAAGCATTGATTTTTGGAAAGTCTTTTCCCCGGTTTTCTGGCCAGCCGACAATCTTCGTAGATGGATAGGGCACACTACAAGAAATGGAGAAATATAATGTTATAAGTATTTTTGGGTCTAAACAAAATCCTTTCTTCCTTCCATGTCACATATCCGATACAATTTTTTTTTTTGGAATAACAAGGGAGTACATCTATTGGTTTCATTTTTTCCATGAAAAAAGGAAATGACAATTCATCTCTCTTCCTTGGAAAGTTCAGGATTTCATGGTCAGGAACCACTTCAACAGTTCTTTCACTTACACTATCCTAAATTAAATATATACAAGTGCCAATGATTCACAGAAGTAAAACCAAAAATACCTCGGTGAAAAAAGTGCCCAATCCCCGACCGCCACATCCAAGACCACAACATCTCGTAGCAGTACTCCAATGACTTAACCAAGTAACAAATTCACACACAGTTCTTCAGGCGGAGGAAGAGATAAGAACCCTCCCTCTAGAAAAATTGAAAGTTGTCACAACCTTCCCATGGGCAAAAGATGAAAAACAATAGTCCAAGAACATGAGGGATTGAGGGGAGAAATTGATATCTACGATCGCTCCCTCAAAGATATGGAACTAGAAATTGAAATTGAAAAAATGTTCCCTGACGATGATCACCTAGAGAGAACTTCTCCTCATAATCTTGGCATGGAAATAATTAGCATAGATACATTCGACGAAGAAGAGTCTTTTGCATTTCAGAGTGTTGTTTTTGACAACAAATCAAAAAAATTGATTATTGAAAACAGAGATGTAAAGAATAATAAAGGGACATCTCGTTCAGAGATCAACCTATGAAACATGCACCCTTCCCATATATCCAAGATGCACCAAGAAACTGGAGATTCTCTAGAAAACTCTATTAGCGGCCTTGAAACAGAAAACCTCATGTTAAAGACGTGAATCAAAGAAGTGGAGGCAACTCTAATGCCTCTTCCACTGTTTGCTACTCCTTTGGAAATGGTCGGGTCCACTGCACTTGTGCCAGAGTTAAAAGGATCAAAAATCCTTCTCACATCGACCTGAGGCTATGTGGAAAAGAATATAAACATAAGAATGGAATTAATAACAAAATCTTGGGAGATGTCAAAGAATATGGTCTCTTTTGGAACAAGAGCGCATGATTTTCATGAGTATCTGCAAGAAGATATAAAGAATGAGCAAGGTTTTTATCTCGATGCAGTTTTATCATTTGGTGTTAAAGTTATCGATATGATGGAATTCAAAAGAAGACAGGAGGATCTCCCTTCCCTGGATCGAATAGACCAGCTAAAGGCATGCTGGAAAGAAAAGGTAAAGAACCTGATTGGTATTGTTCAAGAATGTATCTAGGCCATATCTAAAAGAGACAAACTATTTAAGAAGCTAACTGAGATAGATCTAGCTACTAGCACCAATTAAGTCCAGGACCCCAAATTGATATTAAACTCGTTTTTTTTAACAAAGCAAGAATTTGATGATCAAGTTCATATCTATAAAAGACTGTCATTTGAAAATTTCTATGGAATTCTTGAATATGGTGAAGATGATGTGAAAACTTGGCTAGTCGGTTATGAAAATAGAAAAAAATATATTCAAGAAGAATTGCACAACTTTTCTATTGATCTAAGGAACTTGGAAAGTGAATTCTTCAATATAAAAGTCCGGCATGAAATGAACGTGGCGCCCATGAGGAGCTACATTGAAGAATGGTTGAAAAAAGTTGTCGACCAGATTACCAATGAAGGTGAAAGCCGAGGAAAGCCATAAAAGGACATCAGCGAACAAATGACAAGGCATGGGACACCATCATAGTAAGTTGATATTGATTACATTATTTTGTCTTCATCCACTTATTCTAACAAAGCTTTAACATAGATCTAACAATTTTCTCTTTCTTCTTTCCAGGTTTTGTTGTTTTCCATTGCCGACTTTCTTCTTTCTACCAACTTCATTCTTGTACATCTTTTCTTTGTAGTCTGCAATAGTACCAATCGAAGTCATTCTGGAAAACGCATTTTTATTTCACAGAATATGTACTGAACTATAGTTTTTTTAACAAATTCGAAGACATTATTTTTTGGGAAATATTCTCAAATATATTTTGTGACCCAGTTTATCTGAATATAAATATTTGGGGTTGTTCTATGCTGATATTCAATGCTTGGTGTTGTTATTTGAAATTTGTATTTCTTCGTAAAATTAACTCATTTTGTTGTCCATGTTCCTGTTCTATATTGTGCATATATTGCAACTTCCTATATTTCAAAATATTCTTTGATATTCAAAATGTAAAGTCATATATTTTTTCTCTATTGCTTGTAGGTTTGATAAAAAAAAATCGAGCCCAAAACACCATTCAAATTTGAACATGGTTTACATTTGGACCAAAAATACTCTAGTAAGATACATTAATATGGATACATTTTAAATAAACATAAAAAAATCCCTTTAAACTTGAACCTAACTTTCTCGGGCTCCTGGATTGTTCGCGGGTTGATCGGTTAGCAGACTGTCAAATCCTCATTTCCATCTATATATTCACATTAGGAACTTGAAAGATGACTATCCCTTTGAACACTTGGTCAAATATATCACCGTGGCATCCCAAATTAGTGCTATCACTTTCTTATCCCGCGTGTTCCATTATATACATCTTGCACCCAACACTTCCGTCATATACATTTTGCACCCAACAATTTCATGATAAAAGATAAAGTATAGAAGATGAAAAAGAAGGGTTAATATATTCACATTTGTGATAGATATCCCATTTTCTTGCAATATCTTTTCTGCATGTTTATGGAGAAGTTATATACTTATTGCATATACTTGGGAAGAAGTTTGAAGGTGGTGGCCATAGAAATACCGATGGAAAGCGGTCGGACGGGCTTCAAAATAAGGTGGTAAGTGTTCTCGAGCAGACGTAAGGCCTCGAATGTCAAATTGTATATATCATAACATTTCACTGCAAAATGTGTAACATGAAGAGGGTGTTCCTGCCATCCTCAATTCAAATTCATTTTTCTTTCACTAGTGACAACTCAGTGCACAACTTTTCTTATTGGCATTCACAAGCAAATAATGTATTCAACTGCAATTTACAGGAGCCTGACCGACCCCCGGGTTGGGGATTGGTTTTGTATCGTCACATTATAAGCCCGACCGACCCTTGGGTTGGGGATTGGTCCTATATCATCCCATTATGAGCCCAACCGACCGCAATTCCTTTCAACACTTAGCCAATTATCTCTCCATGGGGTTGCGACTTAGCGCTATCAAATTTGTATGCCCCATGTTCTGTGATATATGTATTCAACAATGATTTACGGGAGTCCGACCTGCCCCTAGGTTGGCGCTATTATAAATCTTACACCCAAAATTTATGTCATCTACAAGTGCGTGATATACATATTGCACCCAAATCTTGCGTACTCTACAATTTGTCACGACTAAGCACTATCAATTTCTTATGCCCCCTGTTCTTTGATATACATGTTGCACACAACACTTCTGTGATATAAATTTTGCACCAAGCACTTGTGTCATTTACAATTTGACCCCGATTATAGAGCCCAACTACCCGAGAATCCATGATCTAAAAATTGGCTAGGCATCAAATGACTAGTGGTCGGTCAGAGTCACGATACAAAAACACACAAAACCATTGAAATTCGAACATGGTTTACATTTGGACCACAAATAATCTAGTAAGATACATTAATATGGGTACATTTTAAATAAACATAAACAAAATCCCTGTAAACTTGAACCTGAATTTCTCAGGCTCCTGTATTGTCCATGGGTTGATCGGTTAGCGGACTGTCAAATCCTCATCTCCATCTATATATTCACATCAAGAACCTGATCGACGACCGTTCCTTTCAACACTTGGCCAAATATCTCACCACGATGTCCCAAATTAGCACTATCAAAGTCTTATCCCACGTGTTATGTTATATACATCTTGCACCCAACACTTCCATCATATACATTTTGCACCAAACAATTATGTGATAAAAGATAAAGTATAGAAGATGGAAGATAAAGGTTAATGTATTCACATCTGTGATAGATATCCCATTTGCTCGCAACATCTTTTCTACATGTTTCTGGAGAAGTTATATACTTATTGCATATACTTGGAAGGAAGTGTGAAGGTGGCGAGCACAAAAATACCCATGGAAAGTGGTCGGATGGGCTTCAAAATAGGGTGGAAAGTCTTCCCAAGGAGACATAAGGCACTGACTGTCAAATTGTATATATCATAACATTTCAGTGCAAAATGTGTAACCCGAAGAGGGTGTTCCTGTCATCCTCAATTCAAATTAATTATCCTTTCACTAGTGACAACTAAGTGCACATATTTTTTTATTGGCATTAACAAGAAAATACCATATTCAACAATGATTTACGGGAGCCCGAACGACCCCCAGATTGGCATTTGGTCCTATATCGTTGTTGGGTATGTATTATATTCTTTACATGTATGTGTGTGGGCGTGTCAGATTCAACAACTGCATCTGACGATCCCTCTAGTAGTGCTCTTTGTGTCATGTGCACTTCCTAGGGGGTTCCCAGGGGGGGTCAGGTATGGCCTCCCCTGGTTACATACAACGTTCGGGGCAGCGCCCCAAATATTGTTTTTTGGGCGTTTTTGCTATTTTAGCAGATTTTTATATTTTTAGAGGTTTTCTAAATTTATCTTGGATTAAGGGATTAGGATTTTGGTATCTACGAAATACCTAAAAACATTGTAGATATATTGTATGGTGAATGGTGAAATTAATGCAATGAAGCATTGAAAGGTTTTCTCCCGGTTAAGGATTTCTGATATAAATATTTGTGTACTATGTGTATGAACCATTGATTAATTTTTGTTTTTCTTAAGAATCTATATGCATTGCTTTACTTCATAGGTTTAAAACTTACATGTGATACCAGAGCTCATTTTTGGCTTCAGAGGGACGCTTTTGTTGTTGAGGATTTGGCTCGGTCTTGATAGATCAAGTTTATCTTGGGTCTGTGATAAACCTGGGTTTAGTGGGAGTTGTTGCAGTGGTGATTCAAGTGTAGAAAGAGGAATGGCGAGCTCTTCTAGAATTGAGATAGAGAAGTTCAAAGATAAAAAAATTGAGCTATGAAAGCTCAATATGGAGGACCTTCTTGTAGACAAAGAACAATGGATCGTTGTGGATCCTGGTACACATCCTACTGGTACGCAACCTACTAGCACATAGTCGATTGGTACACAACCTACTAGTACATAAACTACTAGTACACCACCTACTGGTATGTCGAAGGAATATTGGGAGAAGTTGGATAGAAGAGCAAGGAGTACTATTCGAATCTTCCTGGCAGATTCGGTGTTGTTGAATGTATCGGGAGAATCTATAGCCAAGGAACTATGGGATAAGTTAGGGAATTTGTATCAATCAAAGTCCCTGGTAAAAAGTTGTTTCTTTGAAAGAAGCTCTATCATCTAAGTATGAAAGATGGAGATTCTGTGATAGATCATCTAAATGCCTTTAATACTATGGCAAGTCAACTTGTCTTTGTTAATATTATGATTGCAGAAGAAGATAAGTGTATTACTTTGTTATGTTATTTGCCAGACTCTTGGGATAATTTGGTTGTAGCAATGGGTAGTACTACTCAATATACATTGAAGTATTAGGATGTAGTTGCATCCTTGCTATCTGAAGAGATGAGGCGAAAAATCATGGATGGTCATATCACAGATGCTTTATTTGTAAGAGGGCATACCCAAGATAGGAATCCTGGTAAGTCTTCAGGGGGGAGATCTAAATCCATCGATAGATCTAAGTCTCCAGGAAAATCTTTGAGGAAATGTTGGAAGTGTGGTAAAACAAGGCATTATAAGAAATAATGCAAGTCTAAGAAGGTTGATAAACCAAAGGGATATGATAGTACCTCTTCCACAAAGGCAAAAACCTCTATTGAAGAAGGAGGTGATGTTTACCTGGCATCTACAGGTACACATGAAGACCATGATGTATGGTTGATCGACTCAATTGCATCATACCATATGACTCCTCACAGGGTGTGGTTCTATGAATATGAAAAATATGATGGTGGTGATGTATTCCTAAGAGATGACTCGACAACAAAAATCATGGGACATGGACGGGTTAAGTTGTTGCTAAAAGATGGAAGGATTAGAACTCTCCCTGGGGTTCTGTACATTCCAAAACTAGCCAGGAGCCTAATATCTGGAAGCAAGTTGGATGATGCAGGAGTGGATACTGTATTGGGAAAGGGCACATGCAAGATGGTACAAGGAGAAATGGTGTTGATGAGGGGATTTTGGTGTGGAACTCTGTACAAGTTGTTGGGAGTAACTTATACTAATGGGTGTAATAGTTATGTTGTCCATGCGAAGAAAAATAAAGAAGACAAGACCAATCCTATCTCGGGAAAGAAGACAATGTTGAGGCATCAAAGACTAGGGCATACTGGAGAAAAGGGCCTTCGAACACTACATGGTAAAGGTATGGTTGAAGGTATGTCTAATTTCACTCTGGATTTTGATTTTTGTGAACATTGCATATATGGTAAAAAAAATCAAGTAAGATTCCCATCTAGTGCTACAAGAGAAAAGGGGATCTTAGAGTTGATACACAGTGATGTGTTTGGACCTATGCCTATTCCATCACTAGGTAAATTTGTGTATTATGTTTCATTCATAGATGATTTCTCAAGGAACACATGGATTTATTTTCTTAGAAATAAATATGAAGTATTTGATAAATTTAAAGAGTTTAAGGCTCTGGTAGAAAATCAGACAGAGAAGAAAATAAAGGTATTGAGAGAAGATAATAGTGGATAATTTTGCAGAACTGAATTCGAAGAATTCTATAAGAAGTGTGATATAGCAAGGAAGAAGACTACTCCATACACACCTCAACAGAATGGAGTTGCAGAAAGGATGAACAAGACACTTATGGACAAATAAAGGAGCATGCTCAGTGGTGCCGAGTTAGGACAGGAATTCTGGGCAGAGGTAGTGGGTACAACATGTTGCCTAGTCAATCGATCACCCTCATATGCGTTGGATGATAAAACTCCACACGAGGTATGAACTGGCAAGAAACCCTATCTTGAACATCTTAGAGTGTTTGGTTGTGATGCTTATGTACATGTTCCAAAGGAAAGTAGGAGTAAGTTGGATAATAAAGCTAAAAAGTGTATCTTTATTGGTTATAAAGATGGTGTGAAAGGTTATAAGATTTGGAACTCAAAAACTAAGAAGATTGTTTACAGTCAGGATGTTGTTTTTAGAGAGGTAAAAGATGTTTCTAAACATGAGTTCCTACCAAGGAAAGAAGAACCTGAGAAAATAGAGCTTGAGTTGGATGATGTAAAATCTAAATCATCTAAAGAAGATGAATTATAAGAAGAAGAAGAACCTCATACCCTAGTATTGAGTAGATCAATGAGAGAAAGAAGGAAAGAAGAAAGGTATAGTCCACCTGATTTTTGTTCTAATTTTTCTTTATCTATTACTAATGATGATCCCAAAACTATCAGGGAAGCAGTGGAGGATAGTAAACTATGGAAGAAGGCCATGGTTGAAGAAATGGATGCCTTGGATAAGAATGAGGCATGGGATATAGCTGAGTTTCCAGCTGGAATAAAATATGTTGGTAGAAAATGGTTTTTTAAGAAGAAGTTTAATGCAGAAGGTAAAGTGGAGAAATAAAAAGTTTGGTTAGTAGAAAAAGGTTATTACCATGTAGAGGGAATTGACTTTGGTGATATTTTTCTCTTGTTGCTAAGTTAACATCTATTAGATTTTTTTTATCTATTGTTGCTACTTTTGATCTTGAAGTGGAATAGATGGATGTGAAGACAACATTCCCACATGGGGATCTAGAAGAAGAAATCTACATGAAGCAGCCATAAGGCTTTGTAGTGAAGGGAAAGAAAGAGATTGTTTGTAATATAAATAATTCACTATATGGTCTGAAGAAATCACCTAGGATGTGGTACCCAAAGCTTGACACATACATCCTTAGATTGGGATTTGTGAGATGCAAGGTTGATCATTGTGTATATTCCAAGCAGGTTGGTAATCACTTCATTTATGTAGTGTTGTATGTTGATGACATGTTGCTGGTAGGAAACAACATGGATGTTATCAAGGAGGTGAAATCACAGCTATCCTCCAAATTTGACATGAAGGATCTCGGTGCTACTAACTTCATTCCAGGAATGGAGATTAAAAGAGATCGTGCAAATAGGAAACTATGGTTGAATCAGAGAAAATATGTTGAGACGATATTGCAAAGGTTTAATATGCATGGAAGTAAACCGATCAAGGTTCTTATTCCTATAGGTGTAAATTTATCTGCAGATCAGTGTCTCAAGACACAAGAAGAAGAATAGGACATGTCCCATGTTCTGTATGCCAGTGCAGTTGGAAGTTTGATGTATGAAATGGTTTGTACTAGACTGGACATTGCAGATCAAAACTTTACTGCAGATTTGCGACCAGTACATTTTGCAACACGTGGATGTTTGTGTCTTTATGTACTACAACTCGGGGATGTCCATGACTTTGTTTGCTGCAACTCGCGGACTAGCACACTACTCTACTAGTATTACTTGTTTGTCTCTGTCACTCTATCCATGTCATTGTCTCATTCTTGGTCATTGTCTAATCTCTTTGTACCTTCTCACAAAATGGTTGATCTGATAGAAAATAATACTCATCTGATATCCAAGTAGATCTAACACAACCATATACTAGGTTCATATATATGTTTCACTGATCTTGTGTGATATCAGAAACCTTTAAATTAACCATACATCAGATCCTTCCTGTTATGTAATCACAACCTGAACTGATAGAAATAGGTTTCAACCATAAACCCTAAACCATGCTCTAAATAACACATTATATATCTTAACAAGATTCCCAATGAAGTATACCCACAATAATCAACCAATACATTAGCAATATATCCTTGTAGATCTATCTTATACACAATAGAACATACTACCATTAGTCCCTCAAGGGTTATATCTCAATCTTCCATGGCCATAACCCAAGCATTCACCAAAGACCTACTTAATACAAGCATATAACATACCTTTTGTTACTGTAAATAGATCGGTTGTGCCTTCTCACTATTAGACCTTTTTGTAGCCTCTTCTTAGCTATGAAACTTCTCACTAATATATCTAATATTTATATTCTTCAGCCTTGGCAACATATCCATGCTCTGTCTTCAGTAAACTCACAGGTAACTGCTCTTTTTCCCAATGTGGCCCACGAATGTTCATGTCCTTCTAGTACTGCAACCTGTGGTTATCTTTAGTAAAACCTTAGTTCAGTACCCACAGTCTCGACCCTTAGAACTTGCAACTTCATTGCTACTTTAGACTCACTGCTATATATTTTTCAATGATACCTGCCCATAACATTTCACAAAAATAGATATTTAATGTGCTCAAATTAGGTGCTAATAGGAGACCCTTGTTCTCTTATTTATACTCTCCAAGTAGATTCCTTTAGGGGTTATCTTCTAACGTTTTTACCCAACTTCCTTCTTTTAGGGCTAACCCACTTTCAACCACTTTACCATAAATAGTAAATTAACCACTTCTTGTTGCAACTAATTTATCTAAATTAATTATTTTCTTATTGCAACAACTTTACCCATGAATAACTCCTAGTTACAACCACTTTGACTAGTAAACTTCTTCTAGGAGATTCTAGAATAATTGATCCAGATTATTTTCGACATGAAATGAGAGCAGAGATATAATAAAGAAATGCAGAGAGATATCACAGATATTCAATAATATAACAGAAATGTATCAGATATGAAACCATAAACACAAATATACAATAATACATGATTTCTATTAATGAAACAAAAGTACAGAGACTATAAAAATATAGAGTGAAAGACTCGCTAGAATGGTGGCATCTTATCTTTGAGAAGAGATGTGACGGCTACTCACATTCGCAAGAAGATGATTACAATGAGGATTTGAAGGTCTTTTTACAATAAACAGGAATGAAAAAATGATATACATCCAGAAACCGAACCCTACGAGATGAAGCACCAAAAGTCACGTGGGCCCCGTTTGGGTAAGTTAGTACATCAACTTCCCGGGGTCGTAACCTTTGCATACAATCTCTGTTTTAGGTGTATGATAGCTCATTGGAAAGGTATCATTGAGGAGATTCATTTTTTGGGCTCAATCATTCATTTTACTATCATTGAGAATATTGATCTCGAAATGGCCCTGGAAGTTAAAACTGCTAAAGATAGTAAATTGCCAAAATTGCTCGAAAACTATTTTGCTCCAGTTGGAAAAGGTGGGTGGCCATCGATATCCACCTGGATCAACCCTCCATCCTTAGGAACAAATGGTCTCTATTGCGTTGAGTGCCTGGGGGAGAGGGAAAAGAATTTGTTGAATCTGAATCTTGGTGAGTTGCTTGCCTTGTTGGAGACGTCGCGCTGCTCAGTTTGTGGAAGTATATCATGAGCATGTGGCTGGAAGGGTTGGAAATTTTTAATTATTATGGATACATGATATTCTTTTGTGCAGAAGGAATCTTTACACTTTGTTACAATCTTGTTGACCTGCTTATGTTGGATAGAAGGTGCTTGGGCCGAGGCTATAGTGGTTGCAGTATCCTTTTGTTCACCTTTTGAACAGATTGTGAAGAAGATGAATTTTGTAGTATGAGATCCTACCTTGCGAGACTTTTTAGGTGGGACAATAGTTAGAACTACCTCTGGTATTTTGTAGAGATGACCCCCCAGAGAAACAATGACACTATGGGGTGAAGACTCATAAACAACATGGTGCCTCCACATATATGGTTGGCCCAAGAGAACATCACAGACATCCAGTGGGGAAACATCACATAATACCTCATACTTGAAGGGTTGGATGCCATATGACAATTGACACTGTTGGCTGACACAAAGATCTCGTCCTTGGCAAAGCCACTCGATGTTGTATGGTTGCGTGTGTGATGTTGTCGACAATCCCAACTGTTTGAAAACCTCTGTTGAGATGAGGTTCTTTTGGATTCCTCTATCAACAATAAAATGCAGCGGGGTCCCCTTCACCCACATCTGTGAATGAAAAAGGCGCTCCCCCTCTTCAGGATCTATTGGTTCTTCTGGCTAAATTTCTGCGTCGATGATCTGTCTTATACCAGTATTTTCATAATCATATTTTGAATCAGGGTTCAAATCCTTTTCTTTGATATCAACCACCAATAACTATTTTGAGCGGCATTCATCGGTGTTGTTCTAGGGGATTTTGTGGAAATCACACTATTTTCCGGTGTCCTTCTTTGTCTTCCCGTTACCCTTCTTTTCCTATGGCTTGGACTGGTTTTTGGGAACTATTTGTTAGGGTCGTCTTTGTCATACTTAGGTTGTTGCAGATTTGCAGACCCGAACTCACATTTTTTTTGGTTCTTAAATTTCTGCTTGATTTTAACAGCACATTGATAAGCAACACCAAGTCATGAGATATCCAGAAAATCCATTTCATTTTGGATGTATCTATGTAGAGCCCCACGACATTTCAGAACCAAATGTCGTTCAGAGTCTTTGATACCCATCTTGGTGCACAAGGTATGGAAGGTATTGGTGAACTCTGGAATTGATTGGCCCCTCTCTTGCCACAGTGTGGTACATCTCATGTACTGGTCCTCATAGTTTCCAACAAGGTAATAGTGTTCCTTTACCACATCCACAAAAAATTCCCAAGTGGGCTCGACCCCATATATTCCAGACTCCTCGGTGGAACTTTTCTCCTAGTAAGTTTCCCACCAATGTTTGACATGGGGGAGATATTTAAGGAGTGCGAAGGTGATCTTTTCTCTGTCATAAAAATTGTGAACAGAGAAATAACCTTCTAGCAAATTTAACCATTTGTCTAGCTCTTTTGCATCTATCTGTCTTTCAAATACAAGAATATCAAAATTAACTTCTACCCTGAAAGGCGAGGTGCCTCCAAAGTGGTCGCTTGATGAATATGCGCATGTTTCTATCGACAGATGTTGAAGGATGTGGGAAAAATTATCCATCATTTCGTCCCTCTGTTGCATGAGAGTTTGCTCAAGCAACAAATTGATAGAATTGTCTTCTCTGTCATTTTTCTTTTATTCCACCATTGAGGGTTTTTTGGGTTTGCGAGAGCGATTATCCTCAATAGAGACAAGCTCGAGACCCAACTTTCTATACTTAGACCTCGTCGGGGACATGCACTGAAAACGATCAAGAGCAGCCTGCTCTGACACCACTGATCTAGCCTATTTTCGGCATGAAATGAGAGCTGAGATATAATAAAGTAATGCAGAGATATATCGCAGATATTCAATAATATAATAGAAATGTATTAGAGATGCAACCATAAAGACAGATATACAGTAATACATGATTTCTATTAATGAAAGAAATGTGCAAAGACTATAAAAATACAGAGTGAAAGACTCGCTAGAATGGTGGCATCTTATCTCTGAGAATAGATGTGATGGCTAATCGCATTCGAAAGAATATGATTACAATGAGGCTCTAAAGGCATTTTTACAATAAACAGGAATTCCAAAAACCCTAGACATCCAAAAAACCTAACCCTAGGAGATGAAGTGCCAAAATTCATGTGGGCCCTGTTTAGGTAAGTTAGTACATCAACTTCCCGGGGTCATAACTTTTGCATACGATATCTGTTTTAGGTGTATGATAGCCCATTGGAAAGGTATCATCGAGTATATTCATTTTGGGGGAGAAATGATTCATTCAATTATCATTGAGAAGCTCGATCCAGAAAAACCTTCATTTAGGCCCTCAAAATGGCCCCGGAAGTTAAAACTGCTAAAAATAGTAAATTGCCAAAATTGTGAGAAAATCGTTTTAAGCTAGTTGGAAAAGGTGGGTGGCCACCTATATCCACCTGTATCAATAATTGACTTTTTTTTTTTTTTT
>JZKD02S1683391.1:326069-359997 GCA_000966675.3 Picea glauca
ACTAAAAAACCAATATTCCAAATGCAAAACCTCATGACCGAATTTACCAATGCACTCGCCGGCTAGACCTCCCATCGCGTTAATGCTCGCTCGCTCGACTAGACCTCCCATCGCAGAGCGATAATGGCTACCCTGCATCCGTAGGGCTGGCGTTAAATGGATGGGCTCTGTCATTTAAACCTCGGCTCAAGTGGAAGCCAAATGTCACTCCTTCCCCAGCTGTCACCCCATACGGGGCAATAATTGACTTCTTTGATCTTCTAGGGGCTTCTAGATAATTCATGAGCGTTCTCCAACTTCACTAAGCCATATCTCCTCAACCGTGAGGAACTAAATGACATACCACATACCACCGGAAATGACATGACATGCACTATCCATCTAGAGTAGTCTCCCCTGCAAATTCACTGATTTTCATTACATTATTCCTCAAGTAAAAATATCTAAAGGCTTTGAACAAGTTGGGAAAGAACAATCATATTTATCATTTTCTTTGCATTTTATGCAATGTAGTCTTTTTCTTTGACTAGATAAAATAAAGGGGGTTGATTGTAGTGTATAAGTATAAACATAAATAAAAAACAATTTGTTTACAACTTTGTAGAGTTTATTTTATGTGTCGTCTCTTTGTTAGAGATGTCTATGGGTGTTTTCTCTAAGTGTAGATGGTTCCAAATGAAAACAATAATGATAGGCTAAAATGTTTTCTTGTTGCTTGAGCAATGCTTAAATGTCTTTATCATATTAATGTACTTTTTGAAATTTATAGGTTTAAAGCTTCTAAATCCCCATTTTCATAATTACCATAGTCCTAATCTACTTTAGAAATTGGCTAAATAATATTTTGATGGAACTTAGTTTACTCTTAACACTTTTGAGTTCAACTTGTCCCCAAATTATATTTACAATTTTAATTCATTAGTATAACGCTTAAAAACAAGTAAAACACATGTTAAATTGAATCTTGAGTTTTATAAGGTCGACTCAATAATTTATCTATAAATTGGCAATATATATTATAAGAAATTATATTTTTATTATCATTTTAATTTGACAATTTAAAATAAAATAAGATTATGTTACAAAAATCTCTCTCCTAAATTAGAAGGGGGTTGATTGTAGTGTATAAGTATAAGCATATATAATAAAAAATGTGTTTGCAACTTTGTAGAGTTTATTCTATGTTTCGTCTCTTTGTTAGAGATGTCGATGGGTGATTTCTCTAAGTGTAGATGATTACAAAAATGATAGGCTAAAATGTTTTCTTCTTGTTTGAGAAATGTTTAAATTTCTTTATCATATTAATGTAATTTTTTAAATTTATAGGTTTAAAACTTCTAAATCCCCATTTCCATAATTACCATAGTCCTAATCTACTTTAGAATTTGGCTAAATAATCTTTTGATAAAACCTAGTTTACTCTTAACACTTTTGAGATCAACTTGTCCCTAAATTATATTTACAATTTTAATTGATTAGTATAACGCCTTTAACCCTTAGTAACAAATAAAACACATATTAGATTGAATCTTGAGTTTTATAAGATCGTCGTAATAATTTATCTATAAATTATAAATTAACAATATATATTATAAGAAGTTATATTTTTATTATCATTTTAATTTGACAATTTAAAATAAAATAAAATTATTTTACGAAAATCTCTCCCCTAAATTAACTCTTTGATATATATATATAACCTAGAAGTGTCATCTGATAATACTTGTAAACAAACATTTAGGTGTGTAGAAAAGTAATTATTGCATCCAAATCGGTCATAAGTTATTTTTCTTGCAATGTGACTTTAACTAAATTTCAATTTTTTTAAAGCTTCCATATAGCCAATGATAGTGAGCAATTTAATATTTATAAAGTTTGCAACATTCTTGTATATTTTCTGTGTCTAATTTGCTTGTATATGGACTCTTTTCACCATTTATATTTGCTTGTATATGGACTCTTTTGACCATTTTTATTGCCTTGTATATGGACTCTTTTGATTATTTGTATTATTTCAATTTTTTTAAAGTTTCCATATAGCCAAGATAGCCAAGATAGTGAGCAATTTAATATTTATAAAGTTTGCAATATTTTTGTGTATTTTTGTGTCTAATTTGCTTTATATGGACTCTTTTGACCATTTGTATTTGCTGGTATATGGACTCTTTATCATTTGTATTTATATTATTTATGTATGTTGGTGCCATTTTTTGGTTTAATGTAATGACAATTAAGAACTTGTTATTTTTGTATATAAACTTTTTGACTATTTGGTTGTATATTTTTTTGACCATTTATATTTGTATTATTTGTGTATGATGGTGTTATTTTTTGGTTTAATGCAATGACAATGACAATTTAGAACTTGCTATTTTATGGCATTATTTTTTTCATAAAACTAATTTTCTTTAAGTAAGATTAATAACATAGTTCTTGGAATATTCATTATTTTAATTTTCAATATAATATTTCTATGAATTTCTATCTGATTAATATAGTGGTCGGAATATTCATTATCTTAATTTTCAATATGTTATTTCTATGACTTGTTTTTGGATTAATAGAAAATTTGTGTTTGACCTACATCTTAAGAGTGTCGAGGGACATAAAAGAAATCGAAGTCTCTAGAGATAAAGGCTCGTGCGGAGGAAAAAGAAAATCTCCTAACTATTTAAGTTCATTTAAAGATATTTTTGAAATAAGAGATTTTTGAAATATGGTTATTTTATTAATATAAAATATTATTATAATATTGAAAAACTGTTTTAATTAATTATTTATATTATTAATTTTAAATATTATATAACTTAAAAATTAATAATATATATATTTTTTAATAATGAATATATTTAATTTATATTTTTAACTATAATTTAATTTTTTATTAATTTAATTTTTTATTATTAATATAGATATAGTTTAATTCCAAATTTATGGATCAAATCTTTTTAAACGAAAAAAAATTGAAATGCAAAACTTGAAAAAGAAAGGTTAATTCTTTATTATTATATTTTACTTTATAGAAACCCTAACCCTAGCATAGCACTAACTCTAACCTAGCATAACACTAACCCTAATCGTGTAGCCCTCTTGCGACATAATTTTATTGGTACTTCTCGAAGCTTAAATATATATGATGGTAAAAACTATTGAATTCTTTCATTGCTCTTAGAATTTTCAACCTTAGTTATTTCAATCCACCCAATACTTAACTACACCTTTAGATAATCCTCACATTTTTGTCGGTCAAATAGAGCAAGATAAGAAAAATGAAATTGAAATGAAACATTAAACAAACCAACTTAGTTTTGACATCATTAATTCCGTAAAGATAAGCACTGGAGCTAGAGCTAACATTCTGTCCAATGTCTATTTAAATCTTTATGAATTGTAAACCAAATATCTTTGGTAAAGTTACAATACACAGAAAGATGCTACACAGTTTCCTCACTTTTCCCACAAAGAACACATCTGTTAGGCCCAAGAATCCCTCTCTTGACTAAATTTTTCCATGTAAGAATTCTTTATTCTAACAGTAGCAACATAAAAAGTTTAACTTTTAAGGGTAACTTCCAAAACCAGAGATCAGTATACCAGAAAACAGGTTCATCTACTACATCCTCCAACATTTGAACTTCATAGGATTTTTTTGCACTTACCTAGCCACCTTTAGTATCCCAGGACCACAATAAGAAATATTTTTCATTAGTCAGCTCAAACCCCGAACTAACTAAACCCTTTACATAATTATTCCATTCCTCTTTTAATTCTCCTTCCAAGCCTAAAGCCTCTTCCTTTATCCATCCTGTGTGTCTTGAACTTTCTAAATCCAAAGTACCAACTTGTGAAAGAAATTCTAATCTGTGAGCCTTCAGTAAGAAAATAAGGTTCCTTGATAATTGAAAATATGTATGAGACCCTACCAAGGGGTCAGCTCCAATTCTGATATCCCTCCCATTCCAGGCTTCCATACCATCCAATCATTTATAATAGTTAATGACGAGGTGAGTTCTCTCCAAATATTAGAACCCCTAGGCCACTTTCTACTTCCTTCCCTATGCCACTCAACCATCGATTTCTTCCTAAGATATTTACTGAGAATTACCTCATGCCAAATATCAGGTACCATAATACACCTCCATAAACTTTTAGTTGCTAAGGATTTTCCAAAAACATGGATATTTTTGTAAGTTTTAAACCTGTGACCGCCCGGTGCCAAATGTTGTGCGTAACTAAGGGGGGCATAGTTGGCCGCCCCTGGGACTCCCTAGGAAGCGCCTGGTGCAAACAACACAAAGATAACTACTAGAGGGATCGTCAGACGCAGTTGACGAATATGACACACCCACACACACACACATGCAAAGAATATAACACATACCCAACATTCTCCCACTTGTTGTTTTTTTTGCATCCAGGGGTCCATAGGATTATATAGTCAACAATCTAGGGCAACAATGCCCATTGTTACTCTACACCAGAATAACTTTTATGTACTCAAAGACTTTGTCAATGAATCTGCAACATTCTTTAAAGTGACAACCTTTTCCAACAACACCTTATTTTCTTCAACCATGTCTCTCACAAAGTGATACTGAACATCAATATGCTTTGTCTTCGAATGATAAGTTGGGTTCTTCGCCAGGAATATTGCACTCTGGCTATCAAAATCTAATCTCATTGCTTGTTGTACCAACCCAATACCTGAACACATTCTCTGTAACCATATTGCTTCCTTGCCTACATGAGTGGCTTCCATGTGTTCAACTTCTGTAGTTGAGAGTGCCACTACATCTTGTCTTTTGCTCATCCAACTAACTTCTCCTCCAAATAGGTTAAACACATACCCACTTGTAGATCTTCTGGGATCCATATCTCCAACCCAGTCTGCATCAGCAAATCCATGTATGTCCACCACTCTGTCCAATCATGGTCTTCCTTGGTAGCACAATCCATAATTGGTAGTGCCACGCAAATATCTGAAGACCCTCTTTACTGTTGTCCAATGCTCCTTCCCTAGTTTTGACATATATCTGCTCAAAAATCCCACTACATGTGCAATTTCTAGTCTAGTACAGATCATTGCATACATCAAACTGCCAAATTCACTGGCATACAAAACATGGGACTTGTCCTCTTCTTCGTCCTGTGTCTTAGGACATTGATCTGCAGATAAATTTACACCTATAGGAATAAGAACCTTGACCAGTTTACTTCCATGCATATTAAACCTCTGCAATATCATCTCAACATATTTTCTCTGATTCAACTAGAGTTTCTTGTTTGCACGATCTCTTTTAATCTTTATTCCGAGAATGAATTTAGCATCACCAAGATCCTTCATGTCAAATTTGGAGGATAGCTGCAATTTCACCTCCTCGATAACATCCAGTGGGGAAACATCTCAGACATCTAGTGGGGAAACATCACATAATACCTCATACTTTAAGGGATGGATGCCATATGACAATCAACACTGTTTACTGACACAAAGATCTCGTCCTTGGCGAAGCCACCCAATGTTGTATGGTTGCGGGTGTGATGTTGTTGGTAATCCCAACTGTTTGACAACCTTTGCTGAGATGAGGTTCTTCTAGATTCTGCTATCAACAATAAAATGCAACAGGGTCCCCTTCACCCACATTTGTGAATGAAAAAGGTGCCCCCCCTCTTCAGGATCTGTTGGTTCTTCTGGTTGAATTTCTGCGTCGATGATCTGTCTTATACCAGTATTTTCAGAATCAGATTCTGAATCAGGGTTCAAATCCTTTTCTTTGATATCTACCACCAATGACTATTTTGAGCGACATTCATCAGTGTTGTTCTAGGGGATTTTGTGGAAATCACACCATTTTCCAATGTCCTTCTTTGTCTTCCTGTTACCCTTCTTTTCCTGTGGCTTGGACTGGTTTTAAAGAACTGTTTGTTAGGGTCATCTTTGTCATACTTAGGTTGTTGTGGATTTGCAGACCCAAACTCCCGTTTGTTTTGGTGCTTAAATTTCTTTTTGATTTTAACATCATATCGATAAGCAACACCAAGTGATGAGATGTCTAGAAAATCCATTTCATTTTGGATGTATCTGTGTAGAGCCCCACGGTATTTCAGAACCAAATGTCGTTTAGAGTCTTTGATACCCATCTTGGTGCACAAGGTATGGAAGGTATTGGTGAACTCTGGAACTGAATGGCCCCTCTCTTTCCGCAGTGTGGTCCATCTCATGTACCGGTCCTCATAGTTGCCAACAAGGTAATACTGTTCCTTTACCATATCCACAAAAAAATCCCAAGTGGGATCATCCCCATATATTCCAGACTCCTCTATGGAACTTTCTCCCGGTAAGTTTCCCACCAAGGTTTGACATGGGGGAGAATTTAAGGAGTGCGAAGGTGATCTTTTCTCTGTTGGAAAAATTGTGAACAAAGAAATAACCTTCTAGAATATTTAACTATTTGTCTAGGGCTTCTGCATCTATCTGTCCTTCAAATACAAGAATATAAAAATTAACTTGTACCTTGAAAGGAGAGGTGACTCCAAAGTGGTCACTTGATGAATATGCATATGTTTCTATTGACAGACGTTGAAGGATGTGGGCAAAATTCTCCATCATTTTGTCCCTCTGTTGCATGAGAGCTTGCTCAAGCAACAAATTGATAGAATTGTTTGATCCGTCGTTTTTATTTTCTTCTTCCATTGAGGGTTTTTTGGGTTTGCAAGAGTGATTTTCCTCAAGAGAGACAAGCTCGAGACCCAACTTTATATACTCAGACCTCGTCGGGGACATGCACTGAAAGTGATCAAGACCAACCTGCTCTGATACCACTGATCTAGCCTATTTTCGACACGAAATGAGAGCTGAGATATAATAAATAAATGCAGAGATATATTACAGATATTCAATAATATAATAGAAATGTATTAGAGATGAAACCATAAACACAGATATACAGTAATACATGATTTCTATTAATGAAAGAAATGTGCAGAGACTGTAAAAATATAGAGTGAAAGACTCGCTAGAATGGTGGCATCTCATCTCTGAAAAGAGATGTGACGGCTACTCGCATTCGCAAGAAGATGATTACAATGAGGCTATAAAGGCCTTTTTACAATAAACAGGAATTCCAAAAACCCTAGACATCCAAAAAAACTAACCCTAGGAGATGAAGTGCCAAAAGTCATGTGGGCTTCGTTTGGGTAAGTTAGTACATCAACTTTCTGGGGTCATAACTTTTGCATACGATATCCGTTTTAGGCGTATGATAGCCCATTGGAAAGGTATCCTCAAGGATATTCTTTTTTGGGGATAATTGATTTTTATAGTTATCATTAAGAAAATCGATCCAGAAAAACCTTCATTTAGGCCCTCAAAATGGCCCCAGAAGTTAAAACTGCTAAAAATAGTAAATTGTCAAAATTGTCAAAAAATTATTTTAAGCCAGTTGGAATAGGTGGGTGGCCACCGATATCCACCTGTATCAATAATTGACGTCTTTGACCTTCTAGGGGCTTCTAGATAATTCACGAGGGTTCTCCAACTTCAATAAGCCATATCTCCTCAACCGTGAGTAACTACATGACATACCACATACCACCGGAAATGACATGACATGCACTATCCATCTAGAGTAGTCTCCCCTGCAAATTCACTGATTTTCATTACATTATTCCTCAAGTAAAAATATCTAAAGGCTTTGAACAAGTTGGGAAAGAACAATCATATTTATCATTTTCTTTGCATTTTATGCAATGTAGTCTTTCTCTTTGACTAGATAAAAGAAGGGGGTTGATTGTAGTGTATAAGTATAAACATATATAAAAAACAATTTATTTGCAACTTTGTAGAGTTTATTTTATGTGTCGTCTCTTTGTTAGAGATGTCTATGGGTGATTTATCTAAGTGTAGATGGTTCCAAATGAAAACAATAATGATAGGCTAAAAAATTTTCTTGTTGCTTGAGCAACGCTTAAATGTCTTTATCATATTAATGTACTTTTTAAAATTTATAGGTTTAAAACTTCTAAATCCCCATTTCCATAATTACCATAGTCCTAATCTACTTTAGAAGTTGGCTAAATAATATATTTTGATGGAACTTAGTTTAGTCTTTAGAAGTTGGCTAAATAATATTTTGATGGAACTTAGTTTACTCTTAACACTTTTGAGTTCAACTTGTCCCCAAATTATATTTACAATTTTAATTCTTTAGTATAATTCTTAATAACAAGTAAAACGCATGTTAGATTGAATTTTGAGTTTTATAAGCTCGACTCAATAGTTTATCTATAATTTGACAATATATGTTATAAGAAGTTTTATTTTTATTATCATTTTAATTTGACAATTTAAAATAAAATAAGATTATTTTACAAAAATCTCTCTCCTAATTTAGAAGGGGGTTGATTGTAGTGTATAAGTATAAACATATATAATAAAAAATGTGTTTGCAACTTTGTAGAGTTTATTCTATGTGTCATCTCTTTGTTAGAGATGTCGATGGGTGATCTCTCTAAGTGTAGATGATTGCAAAAATGATAGGCTAAAATGTTTTCTTCTTGTTTGAGAAATGTTTAAATTTCTTTATCATATTAATGCAATTTTTTAAATTTATAGGTTTAAAACTTCTGAATCTCCATTTCCATAATTACCATAGTCCTAATCTACTTTAGAATTTGACTAAATAATCTTTTGATAGGACTTAGTTTACTCTTAACACTTTTGAGATCAACTTGTCCCTAAATTATATTTACAATTTTAATTCATTAGTATAATGCCTTTAACCTTTAATAACAAGTAAAACAGATTGAATCTTGAGTTTTATAAGATCGACGCAATAGTTTATCTATAAATTATAAATTAACAATATATATTATAAAAAGTTATATTTTTATTATCATTTTAATTTGACAATTTAAAATAAAATAAAATTATTTTACAAAAATCTCTCCCTTAAGTTAACTCTCACACACGTATATATAACCAAGAAGTGTTATTTGATAGTACTTGTAAACAAACATTTAGGTGTGTAGACAAGTAATTATTGCATCCAAACCAGTCATAAGTTATTTTTCTTGCAATGTGACTTTAACTAAATTTCAATTTTTTTAAAGCTTCCATATAACCAATGATAGTGAGCAATTTAATATTTATAAAGTTTGCAACATTCTTGTGTATTTTCCGTGTCTAATTTGCTTGTATATGGACTCTTTTAACCATTTATATTTTCTTGTATATGGACTCTTTTGATTATTTGTATTATTTCAATTATTTTAAAGCTTCCATATAGCCAATGATAGTGAGCAATTTAATATTTATAAAGGTTGCAACATTTTTGTGTCTAATTTGTTTGTATATGGTTTCTTTTGACCATTTGCATTTGTTGGTATATGGACTCTTTATTGTCAGTGTTTCATGAAAACCTGCATAGGAGATCTAGCTAAAGCATGCACAAATAAAGCTTATCAAGAAAATGAAGAGAGATTCAATATGGACGAATGAGAAAATATATTCACATTACTCCAATGAGCTGATGATTGATACATAGATAATACAATGAATGAGTGGAATACATTCATATATAGGGAAAAACATTCCATAATTAAGAAAAGAAATCAAGTAGTTAGCTTTCCTTAGGAATGCATGCTTGCATAATAGTGATGGTAAAAATAGAAAGTCTAAATAGAACTAGTCAGTTAACTCCCACTGAACTAGTGTGTCGTATATTTTCTCATTCTTCCATATTGAATCTCTTTTCCTTTTCTTGATAAGCTTTGTTTGTGCATGCTTTAGCTAGATCTCCTGTGCAGGTTTTCATGAATCACTGACATGGTATCAAAGTTATGCTGCTTGGAGCAAGCCAGACAAACCAACGAATAAGGAAAATTAGAGTTTCGGTGAGCTAAATCCGCAGTTGTAAATTTCAGCAGTTATTCCTCCCAAAATATTATGTTTTTGAGGAAACGACTCACAGTGAAAGTAAATCGGCCCATTTTGGAAGTGGGTTTTAACCATTTGGCGAGATTCTTCACCGTTTGCTCCGAAAGTAAGCCATAATATAGCCTCTTGAAACTGATACAAATCTGTGGTCGTAACTTTCTACAGTGATTGCTCCCAAAAATATTAAGTTTTTGGCAAAATGGTCTACTAGAAAAGTAAATCGACCCATTTTGGAAGTGGGTTTTCAACTGTTTTGTGAGATTTCTCACCGTTTTCTCAGAAAGTAAGTCACAAGATCATCTCCTGAAACTGATACGAATTCATAATTTCTTAATTTTTCATTTGCAGATTGAAAACAAATTTTTAGGGGTTCTTAGAAAGAGTGGAAGAGGTAGATATGACAACTATTATACAATCAAACTTGGTGGTAATCCTCACACCATAAAATTATTTTGATTGGAATCCCAAGGTGACATTCCAACTCAAAAGAAAAGGACTGTATAATTTGATGATGGCAACAGAAACAAAACCTACATTAGCAATTGAGAAGATGAGATGGGAGAACTGCAAGGATGAGGCCACACAACTACTTCTCGAGTTAATCTCCACTGATTTATGGTTTCATGTTGCTGCATGCAAGACTCCAAACGAGATCTGAACCACCTTGAAAGGACTCTTTGGAAAGCAGGATGAGATGTGAGGTCATATGCTTGAGGTAGAGTTGAATATCTTAGACCCTAAAAGTTTTGATAATATACAAGATTTTTTTACTAAAGTTAAATCTTTGCTATTAAGCTTGGGTGAATGTGGTAGTGATAAGTCTACACAAGAGAAACAACTTATTCTAACAATCTTGGCCAAGCTAGGACTAGAATACACTATATATGTCTCCAATTTCTATTCTGGCAGATGTTTTTTTGGAACAAATTGGAAAATGCCTACGTTGGCTCAATTCATTGAGTCTCTTACACAAGAGAAGAAAAAACTCATACAGATAGGCCTCATGAAAGATCCCAAAGCACATGCACTCATCATGCATGATGGAAAAGGGTCATCCAAACAGAATGGGAAGGAGGGATATTCCAAACCCTTCAACGATTCTTCATGTTCCAGAGACTCTTCAGATTCCAAGAAGAAGAAGAAAGGAAAGCAGTGCACTTACTGCGATAAACCGAATCATGAAGAATCCACATGCATGAAGAAACAAATCGATCTTATGGCACAAACACTTCAGCAGAACAACCTTGGAAACTTCATTCCTGAGGGAGTCAAGAAGCGGAAGGAAGAAGATCCTGCTCCTAAGAAAGGTAATCATCATGCTCTGGTTGCAATTAATTCCTCATCTGATTCATGGATTATAGATTCTGGTGCATCCCATCATATGGAAGCAAAAGAGGAAGTTTTCTCTTCATTGAGTCCATGCTCAAGACCCCCTATTCTCATGGGGGATGATACTCTAGTAGCAGTAGCAGGAGAAGGGAGAGTGGAACTCCACAATGGAAGTTTTGAGAATGTTTTACATATTCCAAAGCTTTCTATGAATCTGCTCTCAGTTTATCAAATCACTCAGAAAGGCAAAAATGTTGAATTTACATCAGATTCAGTTTCAGTAATTGACATGCATGACAATTCCATCATTGCAATTGGTGAGGTGGATCACAAGTCAAGGTTGTATAAATTCTCTAAGTTTTCTGACGATGACTCCTCTATTCTACTTACACATAACAAGAGTACTTTGCATGCACCTCCAGTGCAACATGCATATACTCTTACTCTTCCATCAGTTTCAGACATTAGAGATAATTCCATACACTCAGATTTTGTACATGGAAATAAGTAAGTAGTACATCCAAATAAGAAGCCAGCGTCGAAGCTTCAGCAGATGCCCAAGAAGGAACGTACCACACTTCAGGCAGCAGACAAACTTGTAGGGAATCCATTAGATTCGAGGAGGACTCGATCTTAACATGAGGAGCCTTATCATGTATTTTCAGCTTCAAAACCTACGATTCCCATGCATTGCTATATGGTTCAATCTATTGATCCACATAACTACAATAGGGTTGTGGGAAATCCATTATGGGAAGCAGCCATGCAGGAGAATGACTCACTCCTACAGAACCAGACTTAGAATCTCATTCCACATCCACCAGAAAGGAATATTTTCAGGTGCAACTGGGTCCATAGGATCAAGGCGTACAAGGCTCGACAGGTTGCCAAAGGACTTCATCAGATCCATAAAGATTTCAACATCTTCACAAAGACTTTCAATGAGCAGAAGTTTCAGACTTTATGGGATCGTATTGCAGTGAAGAACACAGTTGCATAGCAGCTGCCATTTTTTTCTTTTGATACATTATCTTTTGAGGGGGGGTTTTGTTCCCACGTGGTTTTCCCTCTTTCCTCACTTTTATTAAGTGTTCATTAGTTACATTGTACATGAGTACCTAAATGGCCTAGTAGCTGGGACTCATTTTTACTCCATAGTGATGTTTAGGGGGGGGTGTTGGAGAAATTTCTATTTTCGACACACTAGTTTAGTGGGAGTAACACTAGTTCATTAGGAGTTAACTAACTAGTTCTATTTTTAGACTTTCTATTTTTACCATCATTATTATGCATGCATGCATTCCTAAGGACAGCTAACTACTTGATTTCTTTTCTTAAATATGGAATGCTTTGCCCTATATATGAGTGTATTCCACTCATTCATTGTGTCATATTGATCATGATCTATGTATCAATCATCAATGCATTGGAGTAGTGTGAATATATTTTCTCATTCTTCCATATTGAATCTCTCTTCCTTTTCTTGTTAAGCTTTGTTTGTGCATGCTTTAGCTAGATCTCCTATGCAGGTTTTCATGAAACAGTGACATTTATCATTTGTATTTGTATTATTTATGTATGTTGGTGTTATTTTTTGGTTTAATGCAATGACAATTAAAAACTTGCTATTTTTGTATATGGACTTTTTGACTATTTGCTTGTATATGAACTTTTTTTACCATTTATATTTGTATTATTTATATATGTTGATGTTATTTTTTGGTTTAATGCAATGACAATTAAGAACTTGCTATTTTATGACATTATTTTTTCCATAAAACTAATTTTCTTTAAGTAAAATTAATAGAGTTATTGAAATATTCATTATTTTAATTTTCAATATAATATTTCTATGACTTTCTCTCGATTAATATAGTGGTTGGAATATTCATTATCTTAATTTTCAATATGTTATTTCTATGACTTGTTTTTGGATTAATAGAAAATTTGTGTTTGACCCACATCTTAATAGTGTCGAGGGACATAAAAGAAATCGAAGTCTCTTGAGAAAAAGGCTCGTGCGAAGGAAAAAGAAAATCTCCTAACTATTTAAGTTCACGTAAAGATATTTTTAAAATAAGAGATTTTTGAAATATGGTTATTTTATTAATATAAAATATTATTATAATATTGAAAAACAATTTTAATTAATTATTTATATTATTAATTTTAAATATTGTATAACTTAAAAATTAATAATATATATATTTTTAATAATGAATATATTTAATTTATATTTATTAATTATAATTAAATTTTTTATTATTAATATAGATTTAGTTTAATTCCAAATTTATGGATCAAATCTTTTTAAACTAAAAAAAATTGAAATGCAAAACTTGAAAAAGAAAGGTTAATTCTTTATTATTATATTTTACTTTATAGAAACCCTAACCCTAGCATGGCACTAACTCTAACCTAGCATAACACTAATCGTAACCGTGTAGCCCTCTTGCGACATAATTTATAATTTTATCGGTACTTCTCTAAGCTTAAATATATATGATGGTAAAAACTATTGAATTCTTCCATTGCTCTTAGAATTTTCAACCTTAGTTGTATCAATCCACCCAATACTTAACCGCACCTCTAGATAATCCTCACATTTTTGTCGGTCAAATAGAGCAAGACAAGAAAAATGAAATTGAAATGAAACATTAAACAAACCAACTTAGTTTTGACATCATTAATTTCGTAAAGGATAAGCACTGGAGCTAGGGCTAACATTCTGTCCAATGTCTAAGGTTTCAAAGAAGAAAAATGAAGGAGAAAACAAACTTAATGAAGAAATAAATAATGACATTCCTACAACATCTATAGAACATTCTTGCAACACCTTCTTTTAAATCTCCTCAACCTTTTTAATATCCCGAAGCTAGTCCAAAATAAACTCTACATATTCTAAAAAAAAATGTGATTGCAAGGTTCGATTTCCATGACCTTCTCATAATATTTGTTTCCCATGGATCTCTTCATCCACACTCTATTCAAATACCCTTCGAATTCCTTGTAAACACCAGCCCCCCCATTACAAAAACACATCCTCATCATCGTATTTACGATGGCAAGTGAGTCTAGCTACATGTGGCGTGACAATTGTATGGTAAATCTCTAAAATGAACTTTTTGTCGCTTTGGAGTGAAGTTCATTCTATTGGTTTTACTTTTTGTCTCTCTGGAATGAAGTTCCACGTAAGGGATTTGCCTTATTTCTGGTCTTTGCTTTATTGCAAAATGAACGAATATCTCATCTTTAAAAACAAATTATGTTTCCGTACGCATTTAATAATAGAAGAGAGCGATTTTTTTTTGACGAAATTTTCATCAGAATTTCAAGATTCTTTAGAAAAATCCATCATCGTACATGAGGAAATAAAAAGCAGACCTTCCCATTGTTGAATAGGTCCTATGAAGTCTACAAATATGTTTCGGCTGTGTTTGGCTAATGCACCTAAATCCCTGTATAGGGGGATTTGGGTGCATTGGCCAAACACAGCGGAAATAATACATTTATTTAATTAATTAATATATTATAAATTAATATTATACATTAATAAATTAATTTATAATACATTAATGTATAATATATTGATACATTAAAGTACTCATACATTAATATATCGATTTGTGTAATGCAACATTAATATAATATATAATAAATATTTATAAATTAAAGTATTAATTTATATTAGTGTCTAATGTAATATATTAAATGATTGTTAAATTAATAATGTAATGCATTAATTAATTAATTAATATATTGATAAGATAATAATACATTAATAAATTAAAACATTAAATATATCAATAAATGCATTAAAAATATATTACTAAAATATTAATACACTAATAAAGTAATACATTATTACATTAATCTATAATGTAACATAATAAACTATTAATACATTAATAATACCTTATTAAAGTAATAATACATTAATAAAAATATTATTAAAGTATTAATACATTAATACATTTATTAAAAATGATTATGGTTGATTATGGTGGACCATCATCATGGTTTCTTATGGTCATGTCTATGAATGGCATTGATGTATATTGTAATGTATTAATTAAATTAATTAATTAATTAATACATTTTTAATAAATACATTACTAAAGTAGTAAATTAATACATTTTTAATATAATGTATAAATTAAATTATTGATTTACATCAATGTATAATATAAAGTATTAATTAATTAATTAATGCATTAATAACTTAATATATTAATTAAGTAATACATTTATACAATATTTTTGTTTGTTTCTTAATTTTTTCGGACCTTCTTGGCGGGATTAACCCGTCACCGATTTTCCTACGCCTCGAGGACTTAAAAATTTGAAGGATATGGGGGTGGGCTTTGATCCATTTATGTCTGCACGGGTCACGATACCATTTAATATGGTATCTTTGGGTGCAACCACATGTTCGACCACTACCTCAAGGTGTCCCCATGGCTCTAGGTAAAGCCCTCACGAGAATTGAACCTTGCCCAACAGTGAAAATCTCCTCTCTTTCAACCGTTAGCTCCAACCCCTTTGGGCATACATTTATACAATATTAATTACTACATTGTTAAAGTATTAATATAATAATAAAGTAAAAGATTAATAATACATTCTTAAAGTAATAATAAAAAAAATTATTTCAACATTTAATACATTAAATGAATCAATAAATACATTAGTAAAGTAATAATATATGTAGCTAATGTGCTAAATGATTATAATAATAAATAAGAACAGTAATTGTTAGTTGTATAAGTAAAAATTTAACATGGTATCATGCCTGAAAGAGACCAACTCATAGTTTATAAGAAGTGGTTAGCTTCAGCGCACCCTATCCAAGATTCAGTTTCAGTATTGCAACTACTGCAAAATTAGGGTTTCTGCATAAACCCTAAGTGCAAAGTTTTCCTTGTTTGAAAGAGGATGTTGGAGAAAGTAACCGCACGTAGGAACTCGCCCTAGGAGGGTGCATCTAGTCCCTGGATCAGAATTCTAAAATTTGAATTTTGAGAAATTAAGGTTTCCTCATAAAACCCTAAGTTGCAGTTACAGTTGTAGTTGTAGTACCAGTTGCAGTTGCAATTGCAGTACCAGTTGCAGTACTAGTTGCAGTTGCAGTATCATTTGCAATTGCAGTGCAAGTTTCTTCATGCCAGTTGCAGTACTAGTTGTAGTGAAATTTTTTATGAAGTGTTGGGACGGACTTTTATTGTCCTAGTGTGCCTTACCCTAACAAATCTCCAAATACATTTATATTACAAGTTGCAAAACCTTTGGATTTTTAAAAGTCATTATTGGTTTCCGTTGTTGCTAGATGGCACCACTATCTGTCGATACTGTCGGAGGTATGTACTTACATATGTTTAAAACTGCATCATTATTCTAAATGTTATTTGCAGGAGAAAGGATCTTTTGTCTAAACAACAATTATAGATCCAAAAGGATCTCATATCCAACAAATTCAGAGGAACAATGCACTCCAAGTTTGATTAATTTGATATGCCTCTACTTGTTATGGAATTATTGTGATCTTATAAACATATAGGTTGTGTTTTGATCTATTGAAGTTATGATTATCATACTAATCATTGGTCAAAAATTAAACTCAAAGTATTAGATTGATTAAAGATGAGATTATAGAGTTTATTCCCTAACTCATATTTATGTCAAGATAGCATATTTTCTTAGTATAGAGGACAGGTTGAAGAAATTACTTGTCATCGTGAGTGAAGGAGACTCGGAAGAAAAGAAACACACTCATTCTTGAGGACAATAATCCAGGTTCCAGGTTTGATTGATTAAATTATAAGATTCAAATTTACACATATCAAGTTTGATAACTTCTAAACACTATAGTTGTGATACCAATATTTGAAAAAAATTGTTGAAAACTTGGTAGCATGTGAAGCACTATTGATATAAATGCTTACTATAATCATTTACTAGATATAACTAACATCTCCTCTAGGAGAAACTTCTTGTTTTCTTTCCAGGTTAACATGGAGGAATGATTTATCACAACACTAGAAGAGTGTTTCTCTCATTCCTTATTATTGTATTTATTACTCTTTACCCTTGTTTCAGGCAGGTCACAAGTGATAGCTTTGAAGGAGATACTCTGACAATTGTTCTTGCTATTGTTTTATTATTATTATAAAGAGTTTAATTCTTGTCTATTGTTTCTCCCTTGTTGATCTTGTTCCGGGAAGGTCACCGATGATAACCCTGAGGGAACTATAGTGATGATTGTAGGAGGAAATATACTAGATGAAACATGGACAAGACTATCCAAGTTGTATATATGACTGTATAAATCCATATATCGAAGAAGAAGAAGAAGAAGCTACTTTTTCTAGATATCGAACATCTCATATGGAGACCGATCACCAGGAGATGAAGGCTCCAAAGATGATCGAACATTATAATAGAAGTCACAGTACACTTGGTCAATGGATAATGAAGCCACCTTGACAAGAAGCATAATTCGTTTGAAGTTTTAATCATCTTTTCATATTAAGTCTTGGTATTTAACACCAAGTATATCCTACAAAGACTATGAAGTTTTTGTAGACTCAAATTAAATCAAGACTCAGAGTAAGCATGATCTCAGAAAGGATCATATGGGAAAAAGAGACATCTTCCAGGACTGGAAAACACATGCCATGAGTTGAGAAGACTAGATCTTAGATTGAGAGACCTATAGGAGACATGAAATCTTCTGATAAGATTCCTTTGCTTCAATTATAGAGGAGGAAGCCAGTCAGAAGGACTAGGATATGGATTTTTCCTTGAGACCAGAAGGGAAGTCATTGGTGACTTCCAAGATTGATCTAATAGATAAAGAATGCTACAGATAACAGTATAAAGATGTACAAATATCGATTTGTCTCTAGAGGATTCTCCTAACAAGAGGGAGAAGACTATGCGAAGACACCTACTCTAGTAATTAGAGGAAGTATATATAGAACAAACATGATTCATTAAAAGAAGCTGACACAATATGAGATTCAGAGGGAGCAGGTATGAAAATACCTATATTTGAGATTGAGTTATCTCCAGTCTCAGTTGGTGTAGTACATTAGTTGGTCCATGGAAACATGACTACAATAGAAAATTGAATTACCTCCAGAGAAAGGGGATAAGATACCCTCAGTGTTAGTCATTGAGACACTCTCAGTTTCCAGATGAAGCTATTGCCATGATGGAGTAGAGGAGATACTCTCAAAGTTCAAAAACTACAATGAGAATAGAGAAGTCATTCTCTGCTTTAGAAATAGCAGTTGCAAGTGCAGAGTCTCGGTTCCAGAAGGACCAGTTCCATAAAAGGTAGAAGACATACTCTCAAGCAGTGAGACGAAAATTTATTTGCAGAAATCACATAGAAGCAACACATGATTATGAAGATTGAGTTGAGACTAATAAAGTGTACTAGGTTGGTACAATGTGACATGAAAAATTTGGTTTCAAAGTACAATATAGGAAGACTCATGTCTACAAGTTGAAGAAAGCTCCAAGAGCTTGGTATGGTTGATAGTTTTCTGATGAGATTGAAATTTACCAAGAGTAAAGTTGATCCCAATCTTTACTTCAATATTCTGGATGATGGACCAGTTATATTGTTGTTATATGTGGATGAATTATTCTTGACAGAAGAAGAAAATCTCATCACAATTCGTAAGGAGAAGCTTGTCATTGAATTTAAAATGAAGGACCTAGGCTTGATGCACTATTTCTTAGGTATTGAAGTATGGCAAAACCCATATTGTGGAAATTCTGAAGATATTTGACATGATGGACTATAGAACCATGTCCACTCCTATGGAGATGAATCAGAATCTATTGGCTGATACTTCATTAGAAATAGTTGATGTTACTCTATACATATAGATGATTGGTTCATTGATGTATCTAATGAATACCATACCAGATATATTCTTTGTTGTGAACACCTTGATTACATATCTGGTGGAGCCCAGACATGTTCACATTGTAGTTGCAAAGCATGTGATGAGATACCTTAAGCGTACGTTGAACTATGGCCTCTGTTATACTGGAGATTGTGACTTCAGATTGTATGGCTATACTGATTCAAATTGGGCTGGAAGTGCTTCAGATAGAAAAAGCACTTCAAGATACTATTTCAGTTTGGGGTCAGCCATGACTTCATGGAAAAGCAGGTAGCAATCTAGTATTTCTCTCAGTATGACAGAAGAGGAGTACATTGTAGCATTCTTCACCAATTGTGAATCCATATGGATTCTAAAGTTGTTGAAAGATTTATTCGACCTGGAGATGGATGCTACCATGATCTTTTGTGATAACCAAAGTTTCATAAAGATGATAGAGAAACCAATGTTCCATGATAAGACGAAGCACATTGATATTCATTACCACTACATTCGTAAGGAAGGGAGTTATGAAGCTCTAATATGTTGGCACAGATGAGTAGGTAGCAAATGTGTTGACTAAGCCTCCATCTCATGTGAAGTTTGAGTACATCTGATACAATCTTGGTGTAGTTCGAAAGGACCTCCCTCGAAAGGGGGACTAATGCTGATGATACTATGGTATCCTGACTAACAGTGGGTAGCTCAGTTAGGATTTTATCTCCTAGGGGACTGATCATCCCTGGGTAGATCTCGAAGGTCCGGTGAGGACGGTCTATGTAGTGTCCCTAAGGCCGAGCCCCGTTGCAAATCATGATATATGAAATGAATTGTAAACATGTTCTATAGGCTAGTGAGACAAGTTTTGTATAATCTGGTAGGCTTATGTGTTTGTTAGGCCAGGGAGCCTAAGTGTTAAAGGCCAGGAGCCTGTTGATGTACTTGTATGTATGCAGAATGATTAATAAAATATAAACACCACCAGGTGTAGACTGACCACGATGAATGAGTGAAGGGGGACTGAGCGTCCACAGAGTGGGAAAGGGATTAGGGGCTGGAAGGTGGGAAAAAGGGGCTAAGTGTTGAGCCTAGGGGCTAAGCCTAGGGGGCTTAAGCCTGGGTATAATATTTTAGTATTATTTCCCAAAAGACATGTGTATTTTATTTTTATCCTAAGTTCCTAGCAAGGGAAAATGTGCAAAAGGGATGCATGCTATGGGAACTCATGAATTTCCTTGGGTGACAAGTGTCAACCCTGGTGCATGCAAATATAATAGACGGGATGAACCGTGTGAGGGGGATCTTCTCCATTTTTACCCGACCGTCTGAGTGTGAACCCATCGAACCTCTGCAAGAATACCCTGGTACAACCCTGAAGGTGGTAAAAGCCTGTGTTGATTTGGGGAATAGCCGGTACATCCTCAGTCTGAGAAGTTGGAACTTGCACGCGGGATATTTGCAACCCTCGTACAATCCCGAAACCAAAACCGTGAGACGATCCCGTGATTGTTGAACCTGTTTGGGAAGCGCGTGTCTGTTTTTCCCAATTGGCTATTGCGGCCATGCAGTGCTGGACTGCGCGTGGCACACTAGCCAAAGTAAGCTTGTGTTGAACTTGTGTATGACCTCTCTTCTGGTGAGGGAGGTGACTGTGGTTGGAAGATGCAGGTTTTCAGGCCTGTGAGCAACTCTTCCAGGTGAAAGAGTTTGTTGGGAAGTGGTTTCTTCCAGAGAGTGCCCAGCACCAGCTACGAGCTCTGAGACTTCCTGATCTGGCCTGTTGCCGAGACCCAGAGAGGGAGGTTAGCACCGATGGACTGTGTGTCTGAAGGTGTATACTCCCGGGCGGAACAAGCATGTAGGGAATGAGAGTCTGGTAGTAGTGGGCGTAAGATGGCATATTTGGGAAGAATCCTTCCAGATATTTCTGTGTTGTTTTCCCTGTAACCTCAGCCTAGCCTAGGATTCCTTGCCTTGGGGTGGAGCTCAGTCCCAGCTCGGGGGTGACCCACTGTTGAGATGATGAGCAGTGTGGTCTAAGGCTGGGAGGTTCGTGGAAGGCCTACACTTGGTTGGTGGATTTCACCACTATTACAAGATAAGTATGTAACTATGTCTCATCACATTTTACATGACTGTGCTACATAAATTATCATGATTTCCGTTGTGTATATGAATTACTGTTAAATGCTATGGATTGTTAATTATAGCAGTAAATTATATGTTTTACTCTGATTTAAATGTATTTCTTACTTGAATGCATGTGATTACATAATGTCGGTATGAATTATGTACAAGAGTGCATGTACAGATCTGGAAAAATGTGTGTAAGGATTAAAGTTCCTTTGGAAATGGCACAGGAGTGTGGAAATCGCGATACTCAAAATCCTGAATTAGTTAGAAACCGTCTGAGCCGTCACATTTCAACCAGAAAACTCGACAGCCATTGGATCTGTCAGGAGGTGTCTGAAGGTTCAAACCTCAATGAGTAAAGGAGAAATCTCGAAATAGATCTAGACCGTACGATTGAGATGGCCACATGTTTTGAGACTACCCATTTCGAGGATCGGGGATTCGAAAGTTCCGATGACAAGAACTCAGACTTTCGTCATGATAAATCCCGACCATACTATCGAGACATTAGCATGTGACTAAGTCCCGGTGAATGGGCGAGATTCCTTCAGGAAATATCAGGGTCTGTAAAGACGGTATGGTGTGAGAAAGATCTAACCGTTGGATTTATGCATGGAATTTCATATCGTGGATTGGGTGTTGGAAATTATGACGTCACTACAACAGGAATCGTGAAATCATGAAACGTGATATCCTGATGGACAAAGAACCGTGTGGGGGCCACAGGACCGAGAGGTGGATAGGTGGCACGTCGTTTTGGGTTTTTGCGGTGAGGAGTCCTGAAAATTTATGCATTTAGGATTCGCAATATTGTGAACTTTGAAACACCAAGGGACTGAGGGACTGTTGAATAGTCAATCGCGTGAGTGTATTGGAGAAACAACATATCGAGGCTTGGGAGTCAGTAAAGCAAGTTGTCTGACATTGCGAGTGCCAAAATCGTGATAGGGAAAACCTTGATAAGGGTAAAAGACTGTGGTCTTATGAGAGGCGGTCACATGGACCTCGGCATAGCCAGGGGGGATAAGGCAAAAGGTGCATCAGAAATTGGGGATTGGGAGTTCATGAATATAGGAACTCATGTCGTCGGGGATCACGAAACCCCGACACCCGAAGCTTCAATCAGGAGATGTGCCACGTAGACACATGAAGAGTACCACGTGCCAGTGAGTGGGAAGACAAGACAAGAGTGGTGGGACCCTAATGACATCACTGAAGGTGACGAGGATCCTTCGAAACACACCACGTACCACTACGGTTGAGGGCGACAACTGTGCGGTAGACCCGTAGAATAGGGTAAATTGGAATTTCAGAAGTCGGGGATAGGGAAGGAGAGTGAAACGAGATTTTTCTAGTACCAAAACTCCGAAAACCACGAACCTCAAGGTTCTGAAAGTATCGAAATACCGAAAACTGAAGTTTCGAACACCCGAAAAATATAGGGCTAAACAGAGCTCAGAAAATTTGTGAAATTGAAACACTTTCTTAAACTTGATTATCATGAAAGATGAGGAATTGTCAAGAAAACAAAGGCTCAAAAAATTCGAGTCGTCTGCGCATTATATTGCAGAAGATTGACGAGTGCAAGAACTATTTGGAAATTGTCACAAATGCAAAGAAATGGGAGAGATACATAATACTTCCAGTTCAAGAAACTTATTTAAAACGAAATGTCTTTTATTTTGTTTGAACTGGCTTATAAATATTGTGGATTGTTTGTGAAGGTTTAATGGACTGAAAAAATTTGAATTGAATTTCACTGTGCATGTGTAGAGTTCAATGAAGGTCAGGATTCCAGTTAACCAATGTTGAGTATGGAGTGGGGAAAAGTGCAGATTAACCCTGAAATAGAAGACGAATAGGAAGGAAAGGATGTTAACCTGGGAGTCGAAGGATCGAACTCCAATGGGCATGGAAAAGAGACGGATAAGGAAGGACACATAATGAAAATCCTTGAAGGATTGCAAAGAGAGGCCAAGGCTCGCCGAGATGATAGCCGAAAGCTCATGAAAGTCATGGACCGCAGGGTGAATTAAACTTAAAATTTTTAAAAAGCCTGGAAAGAATAGAGAAGAAACTTGAGAAGGGAAGAGACTCAAGTACGACGGAGAGTCGCAAAACCCATGAAATAAGAAGAAGGTCGAGGAGTGATAGCCGACATCTTAGTCACTCCCAAGGACAGTCTGACAGGAAGACACACAATAGTTCAAGCCTGTCCCCTACCAGAAAACATCGAAAATCTGGAAAGGAGGAATTGAAAGGAGAGATGAACAAGATTAAACCTCCAACATTCGATGGAGAACATAAGAAGGAGGAAGATGGCGAGACCTGGTTGCTTGGCATGAAGAAATACTTCCAACTGCAGAATTATTCTGCTCATACAGAAGGAAGAATTGCAATGTACCAACTGAAAGGAAAAGCATCCATGTGGTGGGATTAGTTTGTGTAGGTACAACACATCAGAAAGAAAAAGGTCACTTGGAAGGAATTTAAGAGCTATTTCGAGAAGAAATACCTGACTAAAAGATACTATGATAGAAAGATGAAGGAGTTCTTCAAACCCAAGTTGGGCAGTATGACCATTGACGAGTATGAACAAAGTTTTCTGGAACTACTGAAGTATGCTCCATTCATCAAAGACGAGGCTGTTGAAATTCAGGGGTATCTGAGTGGACTGCCACCTTCCATTGGTGACAATATTCAATACGATGATCCTAAGACCATGGAAGAAACCATAAGAAGGGAGAAATGCTTATACGAATAGCAAAGAGAAAAGCCTACCTTTTGGAAGGCTTGGGATGACCAGAAGAGGTTTAAGAAAGAACAGAGGTAGAAGGGAGACAAGCCTTCCTTTTTTAGAAACAGTCGTCGGGGACAGCCATCATTTAGAGAGATGAGAAGGAATGAAGAGGGAGCACAAAGACAGAGACTGACGCCCATTCAGTGTTGGGGCTGTCAAGGAAACCACAAGTACTGAGATTGTCCCCATAAAAATGGTAAGGAGAGAAATGTACATACTGTTCAGCAAGCTGAAACAGTGGAGGATATGGGCAGCAGAATGCCAAGGATCTACGCAGCCCTGGACAATAAGAAAGCGAAATTTCAATCGCACATGATTGAAGTGGAAGGTATGATCAAGAACCGACCATTTGTTATTTTGATTGACTCAAGGGCTAGCCATAGTTATGTAGATACTAGAGTGGTGGAAAGTTTGCATCTAACAAGGAGAAAATATGAGAAGTCTTGGTTAGTGCAGTTAGCCACTGGGACCAAGAGGAAGGTCAAGGAATTGGTTAAGTCCTTTTTAGTGGACATGAAAGGAATGAGCACTAAGGCTGAATTGAACATTCTGCCTTTAGGCTCATATGATTGCTTAATTGGGATGGACTGGTTGGACCAGCACCATGCCCTTCTAGATTGCCGTAACAAGAGGTTCACTTGTTTGGATGAAGAGGGAAATTAGGTAACAATCTAAGGATCTCCCAGAGCCATGGATGTTAGAGAAATCTCAGCCATACAGCTGAAGAAATGCTACCGAAAAGGCTATCAATTATTTGCAGCCCGGGTGGAAGAAGTATTCCAAGATGTGGTCTCGAATTTGGAAAACCACAAAGTACTCAAAGAATTTAAGGACCTATTTCAGGAGGTGCCTTGACTACCTCCGAAGAGGGACATTGATTTTTCTATAAATCTGATGCCTGGAGCAGCCCCAGTTTCAAAGGCTCCTTATAGAATGAGTACACCAGAGCTGAAAGAGTTGCAATTACAGCTCAAAGAGCTACTAAAGAAAGGTTACATTCATCCCATCGTGTCACCGTGGGGAGCCCCAGTCCTATTCATGAAGAATAAAGATGGGACGTTGAGGTTGTGCATTGATTTTCGACAGTTGAATAAGGTTACTGTCAAGAACAAGTATCCTCCGCCAAGGATTGATGATCTTTTTGATCAGTTGAAGGATACGAAAATATTTTCAAAAATAGATCTCAGATCTGATATCACCAAGTGAGAATAAGGGATGAGGACATCAGCAAGACCACCTTCAAAACAAGGTACGGTCATTATGAGTTTACAGTGGTGTCGTTTGGATTGTCCGACGCGCCTGTTGTCTTTATGTGCTTAATGAATGGAGTGTTCAAAAATTATCTGGACAAGTTTGTCATAGTCTTCTTGGACAATATCTTGGTGTAGTCCAAGACAGAGGAAGAACATGAACAACACCTTAGAATGGTGCTGCAGGTGTTGAGAGAACACCAGTTGTATGCAAAACTGAGCAAGTGCTCATTTTACCAAAAGCAAATCCATTACTTGGGACACATTATATCAAAGGAGGGGATTGTTGTGGATCCTAAGAGGGTACAGGCCATTCGAGAATGGCCAGCACCAAGAAATGTGGTGGAAGTAATATATTTTATGGGTCCGGGAGGCTATTATAGGAGGTTCATAGCTGGATTCTCAAGGATAACACATGCTATCACTTCCTTGCAAAGGAAGGAGAAGAAGTTTCAGTGGACTGATGAATGTGAGAGCATCTTCCAGCGACTGAAGCAACTGCTCACTAGTGCTCCAATCCTGAGGATTGCATATCCAAACAAGGATTACGTAGTGTGTACAGATGCATGTAAGGAGGGGCTGGGAGGAGTTCTCAGCCAAGAAGGATTTGTAGTTTGCTATGAATCCAAAAAGTTGAAGGAACATGAGAAGAATTATGCCACTCATGATTTGGAGCTGGCAACAATTGTCCACGCCCTGAGGAAATGGAGACATTACCTCATGGGCAAGAAATTCGAATTAAGAACAGACCACAATGGTCTGAAATATTTATTTGATCAGCCAACCTTAAATGCCAGAAAAATTAGATGGCTGGAATTTCTGTGTGAATATGACTTTGATATCAAGCATATCAAAGGGAAAGAAAATAAGGTGGTTGATGCACTCAGCAGAAAAGTGCACGAATTACATGCTACAGCCATTAGCATGTACAGAACTGAGATTAAAGAGAGAATTCTTGAAGCTACAAATGCTGATTTGCAGTACAAAAGACTTGTAGCAAAGCTACAGCAGCATGAGAAACCACAAACCAAGGGAAGTTACACCTTGGGAAATGATGGTTTAGTTCTGCATAAGAACAGAGTATATGTATCAAATGTCCGAGAATTGAAGTTGGAAATTCCAAAAGAGATGAATAATGTGACTTATGCTGGACATCCTGGATATCAAAAGACTATGGAAGCAGTCAAAAGCCATTATTTTTGGCCGGGGTTGAAGAAAGAAATTGCTGAATACATCGCCATATGTATGGAGTGCCAAAAGGTGAAGGCTGAGCATAGACACCCAGTAGGGTTGGTGCAACCTTTACCTATTCCTGAGTGGAAATGGGACGTGGTAACAATGGATTTTATCACAGGATTGCCCAGAACAAGCAAGCAACATGATTCAATCATGGTGGTGGTGGAAAAGCTTACTAAAGCTGCCCATTTTATTCCACTGAAAACCACCCACAGAGCAGTAGATGTTGCTGATATCTTTTTAAAAGAAGTTGCACGCTTGCATGTAATTTCTAAGACGATTGTGTCTGATAGGGACCCGAAATTCACTTCGAATTTCTGGAAAGGACTGTTCAAAGGATTCAGAACGAATCTAAACTTTAGCACAACATATCCTGAGTCTGATGGATAGATAGAGAGAGTAAATAGAGTAATAGAAGACATGCTAAGAATGTATGTGATGGATAAACCATCAAGATGGGAAGACTCCCTGCATTTGGTAGAATTCGCCTACAATAATGGGTATCATGCAGCATTGAAAATGAGCCCGTTCGAAGAACTTTATGGAAGAAAGTGCAACACTCTAGTGAGCTAGGATAATCCAATTGACAGAGTAGTAGTTGGACCTAAACTACTCAAAGAGATGGAAGATCAAATGATAAAAATCAAACAGAATCTGAAAGCTTCCCAGGAGAAGAAGAAAAGTTACGCTAATAGTAACAGAACCCATAGAGAATTCAAAGTGGGTGACCATGTTTTCTTGAAAGTGAAAACTAACAGGAGTTCCCTGAAGCTGGGAAGTTGCACCAAGTTGGCAGCAAGATTTTGTGGGCCATTTGAGATCCTGGAAAGGATCGGGCCAGTTGCATACATGCTTGCATTACCTGCATCTATGCATGTACATAATGTGTTTCATGTTTCATTTCTTAAGAAATATGTACCGGATGCTAATCATGTTATCGATTGGACTGTGATTCAGGTGGAACGAGAAGGTGTCCTGCAAGTGCATCCTGTGCGCATATTGGACAGGAAAAGAAAACAGCTCCGGAATTGAGCTATAGAGCTTGTAAAGGTCCAATGGACCTGGTACGGTCCTGAAGACACGACATGGGAACATGAAGAAGTAATGCGGGCAGAGTACCCACATCTTTTTGAAAATTTTGAAAGACTTCCAGAGACAGTGTAAGTTGCACTGAGGACAATGAAAAAATAAGGGGAGGGGGATTGTAGTGTCCCCAAGGCCGAGCCCCGTTGCAAATCATGATATATGAAATGAATTGTAAGCATGTTCTATAGGCTGGTGAGCCAAGTTTTGTATAAGTTGGTAGGCTTATGTGTTTGTTAGGCCAGGGAGCCTAAGTGTTGAAGGCCAGGAGCCTGTTGATGTACTTGTATATATGCAGAATGATTAATAAAATATAAACACCACCAGGTGCAGACCGACCACGATGAATGAGTGAAGGGGGACTAAGCATCCACAGAGTGGGAAAGGGATTAGGGGCTGGAAGGTGGGAAAAAGGGGCTAAGTGTTGAGCCTAGGGTCTAGGCCTAGGGGGCTTAAGCCTGGGTATAATATTTTAATATTATTTCCCAAAAGACATGTGTATTTTATTTTTATCCTAAGTTCCTAGCAAGGGAAAACGTGCAAAAGGGATGCATGCTATGGGAACACATGCATTTCCCTGGGTGACAAGTGTCAACCTTGGTGCATGCAAATATAATAGCCGAGATGAACCATGTGAGGGGGATCTTCTCCATTTTTACCCGACCGTCTAAGCATGAACCCATCAGACCTCTGCAAGAATACCCTGGTACAACCTTGAAGGTGGTAAAAGCCTGTGTTGATTTGGGGAATAGTCGGTACATCCTCAGTCTGAGCAGTTGGAACTTGTGCGCGGGATCTTTGCAACCCTCGTACAATCCCAAAACCAAAACCGTGAGACTATCCCATGATTGTTGAACCTGTTTGGGAAGCGCATGTCTGTTTTTCCCAATTGGTTGTTGTGGCCACGCAGTGTTGGACTGCGCGTGGCATACTGGCCATAGTAAGCTTGTGCTGAACTTGTGTATGACCTCTCTTCTGGTGAGGGAGGCGACTATGGTTGGAAGAGGCAGGTTGTCAGGCCTGTGAGAAACTCTTCTAGGTGAAAGATTTTTCTAGGAAGTGGTTTCTTCCAGAGAGTGCCCAGCACCAGCTACGGGCTCTGATACTTCCTGATCCGGCATGTTGCCGAGACCCAGAGAGGGAGGTTAGCACCGATGGACTGTGCGCATGAAGGTGTATACTCCCAGGTGGAACAAGCATGTGGGGAATGAGAGTCTGGTAGTAGTGGGCGTAAGATGGCATATTTGGGAAGAATCCTTCTAGATATTTCTATGTTGTTTTCCCTGTAACCTCAGCCTAGCCTAGGATTCCTTGCCTTGGGGTGGAGCTCAGTCCCAGCTCGGGGGTGAGCCACTGTTGAGATGATGAGCAATGCGGTCTAAGGCTAGGAGGTTCGTGGAAGGCCTGCACTTGGTTGGTGGATTTCACCACTATTACAAGATAAGTATCTAACTATGTCTTATCACATTTTACATGACTGTGCTACATAAATTATCATAATTTCCGCTGTGTATATGAATTACTGTTAAATGCTATGGATTGTTAATTGTAGTAGTAAATTATATGTTTTACTCTGAGTTAAATGTATTTCTTACTTGAATGCATGTGATTACATAATTTCGGTACGAATTATGTACAAGAGTGCGTGTACAAATTGTTACATAGTGCGTTATAAGCTCTGGGTAAGAAAAAAGGTACACTACAGTCTATCAGATTACCTGTTCATATATATTCTAGTTGTGGTCAATAGTGGTATCTTAATTAGGATTTTATATCCTAGGGAATCTTATGATTCTTGGTCAGATCCCAAAGGTCTGGTAAGATGGTCTGTCAGAGTATCACATGGTAGCTTGTTAGGATTTTATATCCTAGGGAATCTTATGATTTTTGTGCAGATCGCAAAGGTCCAGTAAGGATAGTGTGTCAGAGTACCATATATGTTGTTGTTGATGAACCTGTCTCATTCCATTGTGATTGATGTTGTTGTTCCGGCTTCATGTTGTTGATGATGTTGATGTTCCAACTTCATGTTGTTTATGATGTTGATGTTCCATCTTCATGTTGTTGACAATGATGATGTTATTCCAACTTTGTGTTTTTGATGTTGATGTTCCATCTTCATGATGTTGATGATGTTGATGTTACTCTAGCTCCGTGCTACAAATGATGATGGTGTTCAATTTCTACTTATGTTGATGATGATAAACAATTATGATGACCTCTAGATATGACTGATAGTGTTCCCAATATTGATGACGATGTCCCTTCCTCTTGATGTTGTATTTACTCTAGTAAGTTGTTATTGATGTTGTTAGTAGAATACCCTTCTTGTTAAGGGAGAGTGTTGAAATATTGTAACTTCGAAGAGTATTCTACCTGAGAGAGAGTTGAATAATATTTTTATATTATATTTAATTAGGCCATATTGTGTTTTAGTAAAAGTTGTCCCTATTGTGCCTTGAAAATTAATTGTAAATTAAGAGGGTAAAGTGAAAGGTCGGCCCATACCTAATTATAGGTTGGCCATACCACTATTTATAATAGAGGTCAGTGCCTCATTTGTACACACACACCTAGCTCTACACTGCGCAAATCTTGGAGGAGAAGTTGTGGCAACTGGGGTGATGTCCAGGAGGGTTTATGGTCTATCTCTTGGAATTTCTTGGTCAAGTGGTGCGCTACTCTTCCTAGTGAAGGAGTAGAGGAGGAAATTCTATTTGGTCTTTGGTCTATCTATATTGAGGAAGTTTTTTCTGGGTTTTCTCCCCCATGATGGTTTCCCAGAATAATCTATGTCTTTATTGTTTCTGTGATTTCCTCTCTTTTAGTGATCTTATTTATGCAACTAATTCGATACATGATTATAATAATAAAGAAGAACCGTAAATGTTAGTTGTATACGTAAAACTTCAACACTTCATGACCATATTTTGGAAAATATGACCAAGTTTGACCTCCATCTAGGCTTCATGTTGTTGGTTACATCATGCTAAAGTTTTAGGCCAATTTACCTTTTATCCCTAAATGCTACATGTGCCTTCTACGTCCTCCTATACACTTTCAATTTCAAAAAATATTAATTTAACTCCATGAATATCTTCTACGGCTCAAGATATTTCCATAGACTACTCTTGTCCCCCAATCTGACTTCCCAGTAGGAAGTTATGGCCTCTGGAGTAAAATGGTATCTAGAAATTACCTTGCAATATTTGTCCTCTGACTCCCTCATATAAGCTCTTTTGAAAAACATTTTTTCTCGTTAGAAATATCTCTCTCAAATCTATCATTTTATAAGTAGAAACTCAATGTCTTAGAAGGACATACAATTTTGTACAAAATTGGACTTTTAAAATGACTGTTTAAGCCTTCAAAAATGGCTTGCAAGTTAATGACCTAGAAAACATTATAAATTTCTAAGTAATTTAACTATTTTTTGTTGACCTAGTGGTTGATGTGGTGCTATGGGTCTACCTAGAACCCTGAGGTGATACCATGTCATCCCACAGGCCACCTTGGACTTTCCTCGTTAGCCTCTAAGACCTTCTCACTTCTCTCCTTCCTTTTTCTTCTTTTATTTTATTTACCTTACCTTTATCATTCCGGCCCCACTGTACACATTTCTCCACGTCGTACCTTTTTTACCATGGGTGGGATAGGGGTCCCACCTTAATTTCTAATTTTCTATGTGGTGCCCTTCTATTGGTTGTGATAATGGGCAGGTCCCGTCCCATAACTTTTTTCTTTGGAAACTAACTTGTCTGTCTCTTAGATCATATGACCAAGATATAAGGAAGGTCAATGGTCAATATTTCATTTTGGGCCTAAAGGTGCACACCCCTTATCCATGCCACTTACCCCCAAAATATATAATGGTGAAGATTCATCTGATCGAATGAACCATATTAAATTTGGGCTTAAATATGAGAGGGGGTTAATGATGCCCCTTGGCTTCAAAATATCTAACAGTGGAGATCCATCTGATCCACTAAACCATATTAAATTTGGTCTTGAATATGAGAGGGGGTTAACGATCCCCCTTGGCTTCGAAATATCTAACAGTGGAGATCCATCTGATCCAATCACCTAGATTATATTCAGGCTCGAATATGATTAATGGTTAACAATGTCCCTTGAATATGAAAGATATAACGAATGAGAACAATAAAAATCGACGATCCTATTTGAATTTGGATCAAGATATGATCAATCGATAATAAGGCATTTCCACTCCAAATTTACCTTAGGATGACCCCTTTCCACCTCTGTGTGCCTATTCGACTACCACATAGCATTTCCATGTCATTTGCCCATACCAAACTTGCCACCTGAAACCACATACCTACCACCATGGAAGTACACTTCATCTCTACCATGACAACAGACATGTGGATCCATGTCACTATTGATGTCATCATATAGAAAAATACCCAATTTCTCCAATTTTACCAAATTTTCAAATTTTCTCATTTTTTTTTACTACACCCAATTTCATAATTATTTCCTCATGATTCCATTAAGGATATGAAACTACATTTAATATGGTCAATTTAGGCTATGTAAACATCAATTCAAATTTTGCATTCACCAATTATCTTTGTGCATGACTAATGGACATTTATGGGCACAAATTCTCTTCAATTTCACTTAGAAAATTAGGGACTTTTATTAATTCCTCCATGGTTGTATAGTAAATTTGAAATTACACAATCTACAAGCTATAATTTGTCTAGTCTGTAATTTAAAATTTGGGGATTCCTAATCCCTGGAAAATTTCCTCAATTTTACTATAGTAAATTTATCAAACAAATTGCAGACATACTCTGAAAATTAAATTTCTACAATTTTTTATCTTGGACACTTTTTTAATCGGCCATGCAAGCTCAATATTGAACATGTGGGCCATGCCACTCAAGAATTCCACATCTGATATCATTTAATTATAACATGCTCTGCATATGCATTAATTATGCAATGCAAAAAATATAAAATTCATGGATAAACATGTATAGTAAAACATACATAGCTTATATATGCATTCACACAGTAAATAACATAAAAAAATAGATAAATAACACTTATCTTTTAATAATTCACCAACTCTGTGTAGACCTTAAATGTTCCTCCCAACCACAGACTATGTTACTTGTCAACTATCAACAACATGTCACTCCTGAGATGGGGATAGAAACTCCACCAGGGAAGGATTCCCAAGCTAGAATAAGATCTAACCAACAAAATAACACTCAAGTCAAGCTTCCAAATGTTGCAACTATCCTATAGTCTCTCATTTCCCACAACTTGTCCCACCCTAGGAAGTGTACCCCTTCTTTTCTCAATAGTCCTTCAAGTGTCCCACTTCCCTTATGGGGCTTCAGTAACAGGCCGAACAAAAAGTCTCATATCTTTGTAGTTATTTCCCAATACCAGGGAAAACAATTCCCAACATCTCTCTCACCTAGAGAGAATTCTCACAAGCCTAGAAATCTGCTTCTTTAGAGTGCACAGAGGCCTGACAATCACAACCATATGCTCATTAAAAACACACCAGAACATTCTAGCAATATTCTTACAAATTCTAACACTCCCTCTTGAGAATAGTGCTAGGTACAAGCAATCCAAGTCCAATTCTGCAATCTTCAAACTTTGGTTTAGGTAAAGCCTTAGTGAAAATATCAACTATATTGTCTTCTACAGAGAAGTATTCCATGCAGATTTCCTTCTTGTAGATGAGGTCTCTAATAAAATGGTATATGGTCTCAATGTGCTTTGATTTGTCATGAAACATCAAATTGTTACTCAATTTTATGCAAGACTGATTATCACAAAATATAAGTGTAGGAATAATCTCCATCAATCCAAGCTCAATAAATAATTTCTTAATCCATAATTCTTCATAGATTCCAGTGGACACATCAATATACTCAACCTTTTTAAATGACAAAGTAACACAAGCCTATTTCTTACTACTCCAAGAAACCATTCTAGAACCCAAGGAGAAACAATAACCTGTAGTGGACTTTCTAGAATTCACATCTCCGACCCAATCTGCATCAGTATACCCATGGAGACAAACATCCTTGTTTATTTCATACTCGAGACCATAAGAAATGGTCCCCCTCAAATAGAAAAGGAAACTTTTACCCACCCTCCAATGGACCTTCTTTGGATTCATCATAAAATGACTTAGTACATTCATAGTATATGATAAATCAGGACGAGTATTACACAAGTAAATAAGACTACCAACCAATTGACGACACAA
>JZKD02S1683391.1:364080-377767 GCA_000966675.3 Picea glauca
GTACAAGTAACAATGTAGTTGATATGCTTTCTATACCTCCTATTGTTGCTTCTATTATTTTGAAGAATACTTATTTATCTCATGATAGCTATGTAGAACAATATGTCATCAATGAATATTTTAAAGAAGTATATGTAAAGCTAACCCTTGGTGCACAGGTAATGAACTATTGTCTGTAGGGAAAAATACTCTACCATCTTGGAAATCTATGTATTCCTACAAGTGAACGAGTCCATGTAATACGAGAATATCACACTTCTCTTATGTCTGGGAATTTTGGGGTAGGAAAAACTATGGCTCATTTGTAGAGGTTTTGTTATTGGCCGCAAATGAAAGAAATTATAACTAAATATGTAAAGGGGTGTGTGATTTGTTCTACTTGTAAGCCCACTAATAGAAAACTAGGGATATACTCACCACTTCCTGTTCCATCCCATCCATGGGAAAGTGTCTCCATGGATTTTGTAAGGGGTTCACCAATGACCAAAGGGGGTCATGATTATTTGTATGTTGTAGTGGATAGGTTCAACAATATGTGTATATTGATGCCATGTAAAAAGCAGATCACTGCTAAGAAAACTGCTAACATCTTCTTTCAGTATGTTTGGGTTCACTTTGGATTAACCACATCCATTGTCTCGGATTGAGATACTCGATTACTTGGGGACTTTTGGACTAGCTTGTGGAGAGTGATGGACACCAAATGGAAGAGGAGCATTTCTTTCCATCCACAGACCGATGAACATATAGAGGTGGTAAACTGAACAATGGTACTTTTTCTTTGGGGCTACTACAACAACCATCCCAAGTTATGGGATGAACAGATAACCTATGTACGACATGCGTACAACCGAGATTTACATTCATCCACTCAGAGTTCACATTTTGAGACATGTTTTGGGTACCTACCAAGGGTTCCTTTGGACTTGATGTATGGGAGATATGTCAATGTGAATGAAGAATGAACAGAGGACAGAGCCCACAAGTTCATCCAGAGGATCCAACAGATACACCAGGAAGTCAGGGAACAATTGGATTAAATTCAAGAAAAGTATATAGATTGACATGATAATCACAGGGTTGATCATCAGTTCCAAGTTGGAGACCAGGTATGGCTTCACATCGGTACAGAGAGATTAAAGGGTGAAGGAAAGAAACTCAAGCCCATTCGCTATGGAACCTTCACTATCTTAGAGAAAAGTGGTACCAATTCTTGTCATCTAGATCTTTCACCTTAAATGCAGATTTACTCAGTTGTGAATGTTGAGAATTTGAAATTTTTTGAGCCTCCCATGATCATGGATCAAGATGAGGAAGTTTCAATACCTTCATTTGATGAGTTTGCACCTAATTAATTGAATGAGATATAGGAATATATCATCCTAGACAGGAGGACGAGGACTTCACGCAGGGGTGATGTTGATTATCTCTGAGTAGGCTTAAAAGGTACACATCCAAGCAAGGATAAGTGGATCAAGATGGACAAAGTGAGGGGACTCTTCCCTCACTTACCTGTTGATTGATGAAAGCTTTTGGTGGTCCAAAAATTTCTCAGTGGGAAGGTGTGATCCAAAAAGGATCCAGATATGGCTACGAATAACTCAGAACTCACAGAGGCAACTCAGAATGCTCAAAATGGCTCCAGCAGACGGAGAAAGGGAAAAAATTCAAAGTTACCAAAACTCAGTGAAAATGGGATGATCATGAAGAGCGTGTCACAAGCTTTCTAACGACAAAATGGCTCTTCAAACAGAGTTACGGATTGAAATATATTCACAGTCAAAGTTTGGTCAACCTAGCTTAGTCAACAAGGTATGAGTCATCATCCGTACTACTGACGTCAACATCCATATGAATGAAATAATCATCCATACAAATCACGTGGAAGGAGTAGGGAAGTGACATGTGGCATGATGACATCAGCATGAAGATGTGGCAACACTACAGGATACCACGTGTCACCCGATTATTGGCTTTTCGGACTGATACGTGGACCAGTTGAATCGTGCCACATGGAAGTTTGTACAGTTCGTACAAATTACATGGTACAATGACGTGTCATGTTGACGTGGTGTGATGACTTGGGAGGGGGCAGCGTGGCCCAATGAGAGGCTGCCACGTGGCCCAATCATAGGTTGCCACGTGGCAGGCAAGAAATTCCCAAGAACAACCCATGAATGAATTTTGAAAACAAAAAAATGGCGGGTCCACCAAATCTGGCGGACCATGCCAACTTTGGCAATGATTGACGGACCTTCTAGCGACACTACCAAAGTTAGCGTGGGAGTAAATATGTATTGAAAATATATATAACAAACACACCAAAAATGGAGTTCGTGGGGATCAACCCTAGAGCCTCCACCTAAGCCCAAGACTTAATACATCTTCCCATAACCACTACACCGCAGGTACCACTTGGCACATTCTGACCACTTATAATATTAAAAGGTGCATTCTGCCCAACTACAGGAACAGAGGCGTGGACCACACGACCTATGGGCATGAATTTCGAGGTGGTACATTCATTATTGTAGGTTGCAGAGGGCACAAAAATCAAGACAAAATTATTCTTGGACCTAGGAGTGCCAGAGTCGGATCGAGGCATGGAGAAAATCATTTTTTGGTAAGTCGACACCACGAATTCATTGGTGTTGTCTATTTTCTGACCCGAGCATTATTTCTACATCTTGATTTCAGAATGAGGTATACTTATGTATTATTCCATATTCTTTTGTTGAGTTAATGAAAGAGCCTACCCATTTGAGAGAAGGACTCAGAGATGTAGTCCACCAAGGACGAACTTTGTTATCAATTTTTTGTTAATTCAGATCCGATGCTTATGTTTCTTCATTTTTTAGTTTTCCCTTCTTTAATAGTGCATTTTCATTTATGTTCATTTAATGCAATTCTTTATAAGTCACAATGAAAAGATCATGGATCACCTATGTAACCAAATCACCTCTTTACCAGCCTCTGTAGCATCAACATACTATGCCTCTATTGTTTAAAGTGTAACGACCTTTTACAGTTTCGAAATCCAACTTACTGTTGTTCCACCTATAGTAAAAACATACCCTGTGGTGCTCCTTATATCTTTATCACCTGTCATATTTGAATCAACATATCCTTGTAGAACAATGTATGAAACTCTAAAACATAATGCATGAGTAGCAGTACCTTTCAAATACCTAATAATCCACTTTATTGCCTCCCAATGTTCTTTACCTGGATTTTTCATATACCTACTCACAACTCCCACTGCATGTGCAATATCTTGTCTTTTGCAAACCATCACATACATCAAGCTACCAACTATTGATGAATAAGGGACCCTGTACATGTATTTTATCTCCTCCTGTTTCTTTGGACACATTTCTTTGGTTAACTTGAAATGGCTAGCCAAAGGTGTACTAATTGGTTTTTCATTCTGCATTCTAGACCTATCCAACACCTTCTCTATGTACTCACCCTGAGACAATGTCAAATTGTGATTTTTCCTATCTCTTGTTATTATCATACCAAGGATTTTCTTTGCAGGACCCACATCCTTCATTGCAAATGAATTAGTTAATTTATACTTGAGCAACAACAAGCATGTCATCTACATACAATAGCAAGATAATATAGCTTCCATCATCTATTTTTTTTTAAATAAACACAGTGATCATAATGGCATCTACTATAACCTTGTTCTTTCATAAACCTATCAAACTTCAAATACCACTTCCTTGGAGCTTGATTTAGGCCATACAAGCTCGTATTCAACCTGCATTACCAAATTTTTCTTCCCTTTGACCTCATACCCCTGTGGCTGCTGAAGATAAATCTCTTCCTCCAAATCCCCATGGAGAAAAGTTGTTTTTGCATCTAACTGTTCAAGCTGTAAATATTCTACTACCACATGATTTAAAATAGTCCTAATTGAATTCATTTTAACAACAGGAGAAAATATTTCATCAAAATCTATACCTTTCTTTTGTGGAAACCCCTTTACAATAAGTCTAACCTTGTACCATTTTTTTCCTCCATATTCTTCCTTCAAATTGTAAACCCATTTATTTTGCAATGCTCTTTTTCCTGCAGACAACTGAACCAAATATCAAGTCTAGTTATTTACAGGGGAATCCATTTCTTCTTTCATGCCTTGTTACCACTTATTTTTAGTGTCTACCTGCATTTCCTCTTCATAACATTCTGGTTCACCAGAATCAGTCAACAATAAATAATACAATGAAGGAGAGTATCGTTCAGGAGGCTTACTTTGTTGGAGTTACTTCACACACACCTAGGATTTATTTTTCCTAAGGTTTTTATTTGTTTATTAGTCATAATTAGTCATTGTCTAGTCTCCTATATTTTAGGAGAGAATATTCCACCTAGAGAATATTCTCGTTCAGTTCACACTTCAATTTGACTAGTTGAGTTGAGTTTAGATCTTGCATTGAGATCATCACCATGTTAATTCGACCTTGACTTGGTATCATCAATGGAGTGGCACATTAGACTTGATTCCCTGAGTAACTCCTCACTACTCTTTGTCCAGTCAATTAACTGAAGACTAGTTGACTAGTTAACTCAACTAGGTGGCAATTCACTCCCGTAACTGCCTGAGAGACTAGAATAGGTGGTGGTTGACTCTCGTCACTGCTGGTGTGTGTCCATATCACTCTAGACCACCACTATAGTGACTTGTTTCACCTCAAGTTGAAATTGTTGAGTTATACAAAGTATATCATGTGTAAATTATTCATTATTCACAAGGGTTAATGAGAATTCTTCCATTATTTCTCTCCATCTTATTTCTTCTATTATCTCTTTAAATGTGTGTATCATTGTTTAGATAGATCTATTCTGTGTAGTTTCAATAGATTTTCATGGTATCAGAGCCAATGGTATTCTAAGAAAAAGATACACCAAAAAATTTGCAGGTACAAAAGATTGAAGATAGCGGAAAAATGGAATTCCAAAAAGAATTCATTCTTACACTTTACAACTATTTTGCATGGAAGGAGAAAATATCCATACATCTATGATCCAGAGGGTTGTATAGATTAACCATGAATACAGATACAGAGCCGACATCAGCCATAGAAAAATCCAATTACTTAAATTGCATGGATGAGGCACTCGAAACATTTTGCAGTCTTATTTCTCCTGATCTCCTTTTTCACATATCTTCCCGTAAGACTTCCAATGAAGCCTGGAAAATCTTGGAAGGAATATTTGGAAAATAGGATGAGATGAGGGTACACATGTTGGAGGTGGATCTTCTCACATTGGATCCAAAAGCTTCGAGACTATCCAAGATTTCTTTACAAAATTCAAGGATTTACTGTCGCAACTCAAAGCTTGCGGGGTTGATAAATCGAAGCAGGAGAAACAAATGGTTCTCACCATTCTCTCTAATATTGTTCCCGAATTCTATTTATTCATATCTACATTCCATACTGTTAGATTCACCTTTGGAGCCAGCTGGAAGATGCCTTCTCTTGAGGACTTTATCGAATCCATGATACAAGAGCAAACCAAGCTCATCAACATGGGTGCAATCAAAGGCCCAAGGGTGCATGCACTCACTGTGCATGATGGAAGCCACAAATATCAGAAATATAAATGTAAAGATAAGAGGAAATCTCATGCACATATGAAGAAGGAAGGGTACAAAAAACCCTTCACTGATGCCCTTAGATCTAAGGGAGAAAAGGGAAGAAAAGGCGAGAAATGCACATACTGTCACAAAGGATTCCATTCAGAATCCACATGCATGCAAAAGAAAATAGATCTGATGTATCAAATACTTCAACAAAACAACCTTGTATATCACATCCTTGAGGGTTCAAAGAAGAAGAATCCAGAAGATCTGAATTCCAAGAAAGGAAATTCTAGCCATGACTTGAATGCCATCAACTCCTCTCCCGATGCTTGGATCGTAGATTCAAAAGCATCACATCACATGGTTTCCTCAGAAGCAGTATATTCTTATTTGGATGCATGCAAAGGTCCTCCTATTCTAATGGGGGACAACTCTTCTGTCGAAGTCAACGACAAAGGAAGGATTGAACTCACCAATGAAAGTTTCGAGAATGTGTTGCATGTTCCAAAGATTTCTATCAACCTTCTCTCTGTGTATTAGATGGTGAATTCTGGTACCGAAAAGAAATTCATCTTTACACCAAATTTCGTGGACATCTACAACATGAAAACCAACTCTAGTGTTGCTACCAGTGAGGTAATCATTAATCTAGATTGTATACATTTTCTGAATTCATTGAACCTGATTCTGCTTTACTGCTTACTCATGCTAATGAAAGTAGTAAGATATGGAATGAAAGGTTTGGACATTTGAATTTTAGATACATGCAATAGCTTAGCAAGCACAGATTAGTTGATTGTCTACCAGACATCCATTTCTCCAACGGAGTATGTGAGGGATGTGTTCTCAGAAAACACTCTCAAAATAAATTCGACAAGGGAAAGTCTCAATGAGCTTTCTCACCTTTAGATCTGATCCACAGTGACCTCATGGGTCCTTTTCCGCATTCATCGATAAAAAAAGAGAGGTTTTTTCTCATTTTTATTGACGATTTATCACATGTTACATGGCTCTACTTTCTCAGGAAAAAATCAGAAGTCTTTCAACACCTCAAAGATTTCAAAGCCTTGGTTGAGACACAGTCCAGAAAGAAGATCAAAGTCCTATGAACTGATAACGGGGGAGAGTATGTGAATCATGAGATCCACAATGTTTTCCATGAGGCAGGGATTCATTTGTAGCATACAATTCCCTACACTTCATGGCAAAATGGAGTTGCTGAGAAGAAAAACCAATCTCTAAAGGAGATGGCATCTTGTATGTTGCATGCAAAGTCACTACCACAGAGACTATGGGCCGAAGAACATAACTGTGCAACATACATAAAAAATAGATCTCCTCATAGATCTGTCAAGGATAAGACCCCCTACGAGGCTTGGAGCAGCCTCAAACCGGACGTGACCCACTTTCACATTTTTGGTTCACGTGCATGGGCCCAGATTCCCTTTGAAAAGAGGAAGGAACTTGATCCAAAGAGCATTGAGTGAATTTTTGTTGGATACCCCGACGGTGTGAAGGGATATTGGCTTATTGATATTTCCTTAGACCATCTCATCATTGAGCATAGTGTCCAATTCAAGGAAAGTGTCTCGCATGTACCTTAACAACCGCATGCATACATCTTCACTCTTCCACCTGTTCGAGATTATGAGAATGCACATGATGACTCTTCTTTACTTGAGAGTTGTAATATAGAGGATTTAGATGATTTAGATTTAGATTCAAAGTTAGTACAGTCAGATGTAGAGTCAGAGCATCCAAATGTAGTTGTAGAGTCAGAGAAGAGGCCCAAGTGGACAAAGACTACTCTTCAAGATGCAAGGGATCTCATCGGTGATCCAACCAATACTAGGAGGACTTGATTTGATTTCAAGGAGCCTCCTGTTTCACTCACTGCCACTGAACCATTGCACTCCATGCATCTTTTCTTGGTCTAGTCTTTTGATCCACAGTCTTATGGTGAGGTTGCTGGAAATCCCTTTTAGGAATTCACCATGCAGGAGGAGTACAACTCCCTTCTCGAGAACCAGACTTGGGATTTGGTTCCCCTTCCTTCTAGGATGAAACTTGTTAGATGCAAATGGGTCTACATGACCAAGAGTGCAATGGATGGATAGATTAGCAGATACAAAGCTAGGCTTGTCGCCAAAGGCTTTCAGCAGGTTCATGGCATTGACTATGATGAGACCTTCGCTCCAGTAGAGAAGATGGATTCCATTCGATTGGCCCTTTCCATTGTGACAGAGAAGGGATGGGAAGTCCATTAGATGGACGTGAAGAATGCATTTCTTCATGATGATCTCTCTAAGGATATCTACATGTAGAAGCCCCAGGGATTTATGTAAGACTCATCTTTGGTTTGTCGACTGAAGAAGTCACTTTATGGCCTCAAGCAGGCTCTGAGGGCATGGTATGCCAATATGGATTCCTACCTTTTGTCATGGAACTTTGTACATTGTAAATTAGACCCGAATGTATACATGCTCAAGATAGTTGATTCACTTCTACTTTTAGTTCTATATGTCGATGATTTGTTGATCGTCGGTTGCTTGACTTCAACGATTGTTCCAGTCAAGAGGATTCTTCATGACAGGTTTTTGATGAAATACATGGTTCCACTACACTTCTTCCTTGGACTTGAGATCAATCAGGATGCATCAGGAAACAAACTGTATCAAGCCAAGTATGCACAAGATCTCCTTGAGATATTTCACATGACAGACTGCAAGTCTTCTCTGACTCCTTTCCTATTGGGAGTCAAACTTGAGGATGGTGGGGAGACTCAACTGGTTGACAACACATTGTATAGACAACTAGTGGGGAGCTTGTTTTATCTCACACACTCCATACGATACCTCTCATATGCAGTTGGCACAGTTTCCAAGTTCATGCAGAAGCCACATGAGCTACATTGAAAAGCTACAAAGTGTATCCTTCGATATGTATAGGGTACCATCACCTTTGGGATTCATTATGAAATAGACTCTACATTATATATCATTAGGTTTACTTATTCCTATTGGGTTGGTGATAGCATTGATCACAAGTCCACATCTGGTTACTCACTTAATCTTGGTTCCGAGCCTATCTGTTGGTTGAGAAAGAATAAATCTGCCATTTCTCTATCTTCAGCCAAGGCAGAGTACAGAGGGGTAGTTAACATAACCATTCAGACTATGTGGCTACATCATTTTCTCATTGATTTGGGCATCCAGTTTATTGATCGATTTTTATCTGGTGTGATAACCAGAGCACTCTGAAGTTTTGCAGAGATCCAGTTCAGAGGCAGCGAACGAAGAACATCGATATCCACATGATTTACATCCAGGACTTAGTACACGAGGGGATCATCAACTTACAGTTCTTTCCTTCAGCAGAATAGACGACATACATTTTCACCAAGACCTTGACTAAGAAGAAATTCCATTCTCCGCGAGGTCGTCTTGGAGTGAAGGACACAGTTTCCTAGCAACTATAGTTCTTCTTTTTTACATACATTGTACCTTGAGGGGGGGGTTTTCCCATGAGGTTTTCCCTCTTTCCTCACTTTATTTTCAGTTTATATTTTGTACTTGGGTACCTAACATGGCCTCATTGTTGGGACCCAATCTTTAATTTCACCATAGTGATGTTCAGGGGGGGGTGTTGGAGTTACTTCACACACACCTAGGATTTATTTTTCGTAAGGTTTTTATTTTTTTATTATTCATAATTAGTCATTATCCAGTCTCCTATTTTTCAGGAGAGAATATTCCACCTGGAGAGTATTCTCTTTCAGTTCACACTTCAGTTTGACTAGTTGAGTTGATTTTAGATGTTGCATTAGGATCATCACCATGCAACATTGGGATAATCACCAAGCTAATTCGACCTTACCTTGGTATCATCACTAGAGTGGCACAATAGCCTTGATTCCCTAAGTTAACTCCTCACTACTCTTTGTTCAGTCAGTTAACTGAAGACTAGTTGACTAGTTAACTCAACTAGGTGGCAGTTCACTCCCGTAACTGCCTGAGAGACTAGAATAGGTGGCAGTTCACTCCCGTAACTACTGGTGTGTGTCCAGATCACTCTAGACCACCACTATGGTGACTTGGTTCACCTCAAGTCGAACTCATTGAGTTATACAGAGTATATCATGTGTAAATTACTCATTATTCACAACGGTTAATGATAATTCTTCCATTCTTTCTCTCCTTCATCTTCTTTCTTCTATTCTCTCTGCAAATATGTGTATCATTGTTTAGCTAAATTGATTTTGTGTAGGTTCAAAACATTTACATACTTAACCTGGTAGATCTTCTAACAACACTTGCAGGAATTTGAGGTACCTATTGCTCCTGTTGTTGTACATTTTGATTTTCTCGTACCTTTGGAATTTCTTTTTTAGTGATCTCATCAAGCACTGTGTATTCTGGGTTTTCTTTTTCCTGTTTCTTTCCCTTTAAATGATCTTTGTACATGAACTTTTCATTGAATATGACATCTCTACTCCTAATGATTTTTTAATTTTCATAATCCCATATGAGATAACCAAAATCATTAACACTGTATCCAATAAAGGTACACTTCTTGGATTTATCCTCAAGCTTTGTTCTATTTTGTTTATCAATATGGAAAAATGCTTTACAACCGAAAGTATTAAAAATAAATAGTTTACCTTTTTACATGTCCATGCCTCCTTTGGAATTACACCATCCAAATAACTTCAAGGTCATATTTTTATTAAGCAAACAACAATATCTACAACATATTCCCAAAACTATAAGGGAAAACCAACATGCAATCTCATACTCCTTGCACGCTCCATGATTGTCGTGTTCATCATTTCCGACAACACACCATTTTCTTGTGGTGTTCCTGGAAATGCCTTCTCTCTACGAATACCATGGTATGAACAGTAATCATCAAACTCCTTACTGCAATATTCATCTACATTGTCTGATATGAGACACTTCGACCTTTTTCTTTTCTCATTCTCAACCAAATCTTTCCATTTCTTAAGAGTATCAAAAACATCAATTTTTTTTTTCCGAATGCAATAAGCCCAAGTTTTTCTAGTTGCATCATCAAAAAAAGTAAAATAATAATGAGATCCATCAAGAAATGATACCTGAGTTGGTCGCCATACATATGTATGCACAAGATTTAACCTTTCACTATTCTTTTATTTTCGGACTCTGAGAAATCTGACTCTCTTTTGTTTTCCATAAACACAATGCTCACAGAAATCCAAATCAAATTGTTTAAGATCTAGCAACAAATTTATTTTGTGAAGTATCTGTATCCCCTTCTCACTCATGTGTCCAATCCTATGATACCAAATTGTTGTATCCACTCTTGTAGAAGCTAAAGAGATAGAAGAGTCAGTATTACCAATACATAAATACAATGTACCTACATTCTCTCATTTTTCTATCACCAGTGATCCTTTGGTGACCTTCCACACCTTATCTATAAATATGGATATACAACCTTCACTTTCCAACTGCCCTGTTGAAATTATATTTTTCCGTAGATCTAGAACATGTATTACCTCTTTCAACAACCATTGGTTTCCATGCCTTTTCTTTATTTTTACCTGTCCCATTCCAACAATTTTTTATTGTGCATCATCACCCAAATGAACCTGTCCAAAATCACCTTGAACATTATCTAGAAAATGTTTCCTATGGGGTGTGGCATGAAATGAAGCCCCTAAATCTACTACCCAAGACTCAGAAATATTATTTACATAAAGAATCAAAGCATCTTGTAAAACATAACATGTTACATTTGCTTCCTGATAAATCTCCTGTTGTCCATCTCTTTGTTTCTTTCGAGCTCTGCAGTGTTTCTTCAGATTTCCTTTCTTCCCACAATTCTAGTACTCTATCTTTCCTAGTTTGGATTTGGATATGCCCTTCCTATAATTGTTGTGGTTCCCTGATCCCTTTCCTCTATCCTTTTTTCTTCCCATGTTCTCCATGTTTAATGCATTACCTGATGTCTCAACTGTGATTTTTCATCACTTTCCTTGCTAAAGATAACGTGAACAACATCATCAAATTTTAAAGTGTTTGAACCAGAGACAGAGTTACTTATAGCCATGACCAAGCTGTTCCAACTTTCTGGCAACGAGCATAAGATTAGAAGAGCCCTTACCTCATCATCAAAGTCCACTTTTACATAACTTAGTTGATTAGTAACCATATTAAATTCGTTTAAATGATCTGCAACAGACCCACCTTTTGACATCTTCATATTAAATAATATCTTCATTTGAAATACCTTATTGGATGTCGAGATTATTTCATATAGTTTAGCCAGTGCATTCATCAACTCCTACGTTGTCTTTTCTTTCTAAATATTGAAAGCCACCGATGCTGCTAGGATTAATCGTATCGTTCCTAGTGCATTTCTATCAAGAACCTCCCATTCTTCGTCCTTTGGGTTGTTAGCTTGTTTCCTTTCATCTAAGGAAGATGAGATCTTAGCCAATCAGAAGTAGTTTTATGTCTTACTCCAAGACCAAAAGATAGTTTCACCCTAGATAGTATACACAAGAAAGAAAGTGTCCCCTGTGGTCATCGTTGTGGCTACCTCTAGTGAGGACCTGTGCTTGGTGGTCTCTATATCTTCTCATATACATATAATATAATAATTTTCCAAAGTTGACTCCCATAACCTTATATAATGTTTGAACCTAATTTAAATGCTATAGAGATGATGTGATGAACCTAATTTAAACGTTATATTTTTAATAACCTTAATAATCCTCATTAACAAATGTTCTTGAGGAATTTTAAAACTTACTTCCTACCATATCTAAAATGGAATTCCATAAGAAACTAAGTTTATTTTCCTTTATTTATAGAGATGATGGGATGAACCTTATTTAACTGTTATAATTTTAATAGCCTTTATAATCCTCATTAGTGAATGTTTTTAGGAATTTTAAAACTTACATCCTACAATATCTACCAATCAACATATGTTGAAACTTATTTTCTATGTTACCTAACAATCAACCATGCCTTGCAAGGGTGTGTGGTAAGCATTTTCACGAGGCTTTAATGAGTGTGGATTATGAGAGTTATGAGAGGAAATGGCCTCTCTACTCTACTTTTAAGACAATCATTTTGACGGAAAAAAGAAAAATAGAATAAAAGGTCCAAATATATTTTCCAATAGATTTATGAGGCCAAATGAAAAGCTAAATGTGAAGAAACCAGAATTTGGATGACATATATTTAATATGTTTGAAGTAAGATTATGACGACATGTCATAATTTATTTTATGATAGAGATATCATTTTACGTTTCCTTTGTAATTGGAAGCTACATAATCTAGGGTAAGGTTTGTGAAAGTTTCAACTGTTAATTGATAGTGTCAAAGAAGTGTTGGAACAATCACTCAAAAGGTAGAAATAGTATTTTCTCCCTGGTTGTATGGTTTATATCATTGTATGGAAATGTTACTTCTTGTAAAAGACCAAGCATTTGTCGCATAGTCTTCATTGATGAGAATGGAGTCTACGTGGCCAACAAATCATGTTCCTTATTTCTATTTTCTATGTACCAAAAGAAAAATTTTGTAAGACCGAAAAAATAGGATGAAGAGGAGGTGCCAAAGGACAAGACATAAGGAAAACTTATATATGCACAAAGAATAGGACCCATATAATTTTTCAATTCCCCCAAAGCATAGGATAAATGGAATTTTTCATTTCACCCAAAACACATGACAAATGGAATTTTTCTATATGCTCTCAACAAATGACAAAAGATTCTAGAGAGACCATGCCCCTTAAAAAATCCCTTCAATGTAATTACAACATCCCCTCTTCTAAGCATAATAGATACATGACAATAAAGGTATTGTTAAAAATATCTTAGAATACAAAATTCGGTTTCTAGGTAATATGATAGTTGATCAATGTGAGGTTTTGTTATCCTCCCAACTACCCACTTGCTAGTAGAAAGCATCACTACTTCAAAAATTCATATAATGTCTCTAGGTAATAGGATAGTTGATCAATGTGAGGTTTTCTTATCCTCCCAACTACCCACTTGCTAGTAGAAAGCATCACTACTTTCCAAATTCATATAATG
>JZKD02S1683391.1:393913-426637 GCA_000966675.3 Picea glauca
TATATATATATATATAATAAATCATTCTATATAGCATTCAATATAGATTAACAAGTGTCATATTCTTGCACTTACTTATTTTATTTTGGGGATATATTTATGACTATGAAGGGATTGACTCTTGAAGTCATATTGTTGCACTTACGTGTTTTATTTTAGGGATATATTTACCACTCTTGAATCTGAAGAAGTTTATCAGCGTTTATCAACCACAATTTAAGTGGTTGTGCTAGTTAAAAAACAACCAATTCTACCCAACTAGAAATGAATTTACCTAACTAATCACTCAATTTAAAAAAGGATTTCTTACTCACAATCGCTCACTTGGAGAGTGTATAGAAGTTTTAGAAACATTTAGGGACTCTCTCAACGACAACTTCCTGAATAACCACTTCCCTAGTTTTTTTTCCATTAGATCTACACGTCGTGTAGTATAGAAAAAGCAAAAGAAGTTAAATTAATTTCCCTATAAACATTAAATTCTATATGTATTTTTAGTATATTAATTTTGTGTAATTCAAGTTTTCTAAGAGTTTTTTAATACTCTAAATTCATTTTTGCGTTTAGAAATGCAATTTAAATAATAAAAAAAATAATTTCTTGCAAATTTGTATCATCAAATTCTAGTTAAAAAATAAAAAAATAAAACAATTAAATAACACTAAAATTTATATTAAAAAAATATAAATAAAACTTGAACCAAAAATGTTTACTATTTAACATAATTTTTTTTAAAATAATAAATATAACTTTGATCATATTTAAAAAAACATTAAATTCAAATTTTATTAACATCTTAATTCTATTAACTAAAAATATTTAAAGGATATTAAATTTAAATTCTATCAAAGTGACTAACTTTATACATTACACAACTTTATTTTATTTTATTTTACAACTTTATTTTAAGATTTAGTAAATTTGTATATTTTTAATTTGTAAATTTGTATATTTTTAATTTTTTTTACTATAAGTTAATTTAGTTTATTATTAAATTAACATTATTTTTTAATATTTTAAATGATTTAATATAAATTCTAAATTAATAATATTTTGTACTTTTAAATTTAAAATTAACAATTTATGTAAATGTGAATTGAAAAATGGCACCAATATTAAAACACCATACATTTTATTTTAATTACAAACACCAAATTTTAACTCTTATAAAATATAAAACAAAGTATTATTCTACTCTAAACATTTAAACTCATGAAAAAAACCTAATCCTATGGTAGAAAGTATTAATTTATCATCTTGCATTGCGGAGATAGCCTTACATTCCGTACTATCTTCTTTTCAGAAGAAGTCATAAACATAAAATCGTACCACACTCCTAAACAATATAATGGCTTGTTAGACATTGAATATTGAATAATCAAATGTGGCAAAAATTACACCTCTTCTGTCCAACCTCTACCTCTATAAATTTCTATACAATAATTTTTTTATTTAATGCTTTTATGTTAAAATGATAATAATTTTACATGAGTAAATTGAAGTAAATTAAATGTAGTTTAGATAGTTGTGATAATAATGATTATTATCATTCTCATTCGTATTCAATTTCCATAATAACATTAATAAAATTCATAATTCAAAATTAAATAATAAAACAATTATTATTTCTAAAAAAAACCTTTTATTAAAAAAACCCTTACATGAAACACCAAATATTTATAAACACACCATTATTTAAAAGCCATTCTACATAATAAAAATAAAATAAAATTGCAAATACCAACAACTTATACCATCATCGATCATTTTCAGTGAGTGGGGGTATGTGCCCGTTGGGAGGGCATCTCAGCTTTTCCATTAGCCCCCTGGATTTCCCAGCTAAGTAAAGTGCTTGTACCAATTTTCTTTCGTCCAAATCTTGCGCCCATTTACTGCAGTTTTCCACTAATGCGGCCCCCACTTTCTCTATGCAACTAGCAATGATGTCTGCTAATGCAGTCTGTAATTCATCCATCAATGCACTAAAATCATTTGAATCTGTGCAATCTATACTCTTGCATAATTTGTATAATGCATTTCCAGCCGCTACCTTCTTCCAATCTAGAGAGTCTCTCCCATCTCTAGTCACCTCAGCTATTGTTTCATTTTCTTCTGCCAGCTTAGCGATGGCTTTAGCTGCCCCTTGCATTGTTGTAGTAGCTGTAGAACGTTTACTATCTGGTCCATTGTCTGACTTTAATGTTTTGAATACCCTATCTGCAGCTTTACTCAGCAAACTATCCGTTCCCTGATCGTACTCGTCAACCACATCCATCACTTGCCATGCCTGAGAGTATGCTTCTAAACAATCTCTCCCACAATCTGGAGACAGCCGGACGATTATATTGACCAAGGATATCGCCGTTAGCTTCCAAGATTTTTTGCTCGCGTACAGAAAATGCTCTTCCACTTCTAGCTTGCGGCTGGGATCTCGTTTGCACAAAAACTTCAAACCTGTTTGACACCCGGCTTGATATACTGCTGCTCGAGGATCCAAACACCTTTTACCCACGCATCCTGCCGACTTCTTATGCGTCAAAAAGCCGACGAGGGCATCACAACTTTTCCCCCCCTTATTGCCGTCGCTAAGAAGTCTACGGGCTTTAATGATAGACTTTCGATTTGTTGCTAACACGCTGTGAGGAGTCTCCCAATGAAAGTGCACGTTCCCCAAAATTGTTTTGTAGTCTGACATAGATCTGTGAACTCTGTCCCTGTGCTTTGATAATAACCTGCGTATAACTCTATTACGGAACATCAGCTCTGAGAGAAACCAACACCCTTTACTGAAGAAGACCACAGTAAATTGTAGCCAATACAACCCTTTACTGAAAAAGACCACAGTAAATTGTAGCCAATACAACCATCTCAGCAATATTCGTGGTAAATATATTGTTATTTCTTCCATGGAAATTAATTTAATTTCCATTTTTCGTATTGTTTCATCAATCGGGGATGATTCAGCCTCTTGCAGCTCAACAATGTGCTTGTCCAAAAGTCTTCTACCTGAAAATACTTGCGCCAGCTTCTCCTCCCTTCCCCATCTTCCATAATAAGCCACGGAGCTCACCCATCTCCAACATATGATTGCCCATCCTATTAGGATGAATACCACTTCCAGGATAGCTGTTGTGAAGTTAAACCAGAAGTTATCGGGCCTGTCCGAAAGCAACCAACGACCGAACTTAATGCAAATTGTGACTGCCCATGCGGCCGATGAAGATAACACTGATCTGGCTATAATTGATTCAGGATAACATGCACGAGCGACAATCCACGATTTAAGTACTTGATCTTCTACTGCCTGCCAGGAGTTCTCTACACTATTTGATCACTGTGCAAGAACTATGGGAATTTTTTGGCTGATGATATCCCGAATGCCTTTACCGGCCATCGTTGCGGAGCTGAGAAGGAGAATTAGCCACACGAGTGATATCGATATTATCACAACCGACCAAAGACTAAAATTTGGCAATACCAAGAGCACCCCATAGTAACGGCTCTGCACATTGAAAAACACTGAAGAAATGTGGAGCAAGATACTCAATCCCAGAGCTGCCGATTTGCCCCATGATTCTGTCGAACCTGGACGGACCATTCCTGGCAGCAAATAGGCCATCAACACACACAACATTACTTTGCTAATATGTATCATAACAAAGTGAAACATGTTACCTGAAATGAAATCTTCTTCTGACAACGGAATATCTGACATGGTCGTCTGCGTAAACTCAATTTGGCCTTTGAGCAAGTTCATCGCCTGGATGGTGAGAGCACTGACGACGAGAGCATCCCCAGGGATCCAATGTGCTCCCTTTTTTAATGCTTTCCATTTGTCCAGGCCGATGAGACTAATGAAAACAATCACTCCTGCCGAGAGCACCGATATCTTGGCGAAATCAGCGAAATCACCCATTATCAATGACTTGTCCATTTTTGCCTGTGTAGATTCTGCTATGCTTGAGAAAACAAGGATGAATATTATGAATTGTGCATGATATGCACCACCTCCACTACTACATAGACAAGGCCAAAGAAAGTTACAATAAAAATAAGATTTATCATGGGAAAATGATTCACAAGGTGATGAAGATTTGTCATGGGAAAATGATTCACAAGGTGATGACTGTGTGTTGCTCTTTTTATCTGACCTATATAGTAGTTTAGGGTTAGCATTAGAAATTATGCATGCCTCAACTCCTAATTAGGGTTAGGTTTTTTGGCCCTTTAGAAGATTCTTAAAAAATCACAAGTGATTAGCTCCACATGTGTGAGTAATGGGCATTGATTGACATTGATGTAGCATCCACTTGGTGCTATAGTATTCAAATCATAGGTCAACTTGCATGACTAACTTTGATTCCGGTGATCTTAGCAGCATTGGAAATCTCTTGATGAGTATAACAACATTAGAGAGCTATGAACTTTGTACACAGACCATTTCATGTGCTCAACATGCTTTAGAAGTTTCAATAACCCAAATCACCAAAATAGAACCTCCCAATAAAATGGGCCCTACATGCCTATAGTTCCAATTTTTCCACTCACAAAGTACCAAAATAAATTACAAATTACATGGAGATACATTTTGGATCATTTTTGGTCCCAAAAATATTTTACTGAAGGAGATGAGAAAATGTTCCCTCAACCTTCTCACTAGAGTGTCATTTGGCCTTGCCTAGAAGTTACCATTTTCACCCTGCCTGCTAGAGTTATTGCTACTCTTGTCTAGTTGTTCCATAGTTCTCTACAAAACCATATCATCTGCTAAATCTCCTTGAGTTCCTGGTCCTAAGTTCTTTATGATAGGTAAGACTACCCACCATTTTTCATATATTAAATGGAAGTCTTATAAAGCTTCAAACTTTTCACATTCACTAGTTCTTTGGCTTCTTTTCTAGTTCTTCTTTATCTTCAAATTTCTCGTTAGAGCCATTGTCAAAGTTAAAGCTGCCAAATTCCTTGGAAGGTCCAAACTTCCTTGCTAACATTTCCATGAGGGTCACCATTCTATGAGATATGTCAAAGGATTGTGCTTCCATATTTTTGAATATATCCTCCAACTCATTCCTTAGATTGTTATTGCTCCCATTCGCCATGGCTAGGGTTTTGGACTTCTTTGTTTAAACCAATTTCTAGATCCTGTAATATCCCACAAAAGCCTCAAGGGAAATTTCTTTGATACCAATATGATCTATAAAATACCATGGATATTCCACCGGATAGTGCATCACAACAAATCTTACAAGTTTTTGCAAAACATTGTAGGATTATCCATTAATATGTATAATTGTATATTATAAGCATAGTACTCAAAATCATTGAAATACATTGAGAAGTTAATAAATAATCTAAAGTAGTAAATGTCACACCTTCCACACAATGAACACGAGATGTACCTTAATTAACTTAGCCAAAAGTTAAGGACTATGCCTTGCTCTTTTCTTCTTAGATATAGAATGGAAAAATACAAATAAAGATGGGCTCACTATGGAGTTGCAATAGAAAATGTGGCTTGAATGTATGCTACATGGTCTTGTTCTCCACTTGTTCCTCTCACAATATCCACTACTTTGCTCTACTCATCTATGGAACAACAAATCAATGCAATAGAAATGAAACCCCTTCTTTTCTTAGTGGCACGGTTTTTAACATGTTTAGATCATTGTCTAGGGTTAGGGTTAGGTTTTTTGAGTGCATCAACATTATAGTTTTGGATCCTCTAGAATCTTCTTGAAATTCCACACATGGCTAGCTATACACATGTGAGTAATGAGAGATAATGTGGCATCCACTTAGTGCTATGGTGGTTAAAAGCATAGGTCAACTTGTGAGAATCATGATTTTCTTATATGGACTCTAATTGAGATGATATTTGCTATGTTGAAAACTACTTGATGAGTAGAAATGCATCACAGGGCTAGGAACTTTGTTTGCAAAGTTTTGACCCCCAAAACAACTATTTAGTGCCCTAAACAGGCTCTAAAAGTTTCAGGATCTCAAATCACCAAGATAAAGTTGAGGATTAAATGCCTTGCTCTTTTCTTCTCAAATATAGATTGAAAAATACAATTAAATATGGACTCGCTATGGAGTTGCAATAGAAAATGTGGCCTGAATGGCTGCTACATGGTCTTTGTCTTCTTTTGTTCCCCTCTCAATATCCACTACTTTTCTCTACTCTTCTATGGAACAATAGATCAATGCAATAGGAAAGAAACCCCTTCTTTTCATAGTGGCCCAATTTTTAACATGTCTTGGTCATTGTCTAGGGTTAGGGTTAGGGTTTTTGTGTGCATCAACGTTATGGTTTTGGATCCTCTAGAATCTTCTTAAAAGTCCACACATGAATAGCTCCACATGTATGAGTAATGGGAGCTAACATGACATCCACTTAGTACTATGGTGGTTAAAGCATAAATCAACTTGCAAGAGTCATGATTTCTTCATATGGACTTTGATTGAGATGATATTTGCGATGTTGGAAAGAGCTTGATGAATATAAATGCATCAGAAGGATAGGAGCTTTGTTTACAATGCTTTGACAAAACAACTATTTAATTCCCTAAACAAGATCCAAAATTTTTAGTAGCACAAATCACCAAAATAAGACTTGTGCATAAAATTGGCCCTACAAGTTCATGGCCCAAATTTTTTATTTGAAAAACACCAAAATAGATAACAAATTACATAGTGATACATTTTGCATTAGTCGTTAGGTGTGTAGTTCATTGGCTGATAGCTTAATTAATCCATAATGTGAGGCCAAGTACTATATTAAAATATAGGCTAGCTATAAAGCTCACAAGATTTTATTATGGCATAGGTTAATAACCAATCCTTCTAAGTTAGTTTACACCATCACCGCCATAAAGCCAATAAAATTTATGCTAAATTAATTTGTGCAATCAAAATTTGCTTTTCGATGTGTAAGTTTTAACCAAAAATACTTCACACCATTTTGGCGAAGACAAATCGAAAAGAGAGACGATGATTAACCCTTGTCACATTCCACATAAAGAAAATTGTTGAGTCGCTATCGGGAATTTCCATCAAAATTTTGTGGCCCGTTTGTATGTGACTTTCCCAACAAAAATTTTCCTACTGCTTCAGGAAATTCCCATGAAAATTTCGTGGAGCTTTTGTACAATATTCTTGATCAAAGAAAATCGGTTTCTTTTCTTTTATTAAATCGGTTTCATAAAGAAAAGTTTTTCCGCGGCTTCTAAAAATTCCCAAGAAATGTTTTAGTGCGGCTTCAAGAAATTCCCATGAAAATTTGGTGGCGCTTTTGTTCATAATATTCTCTGTCAAATAAAATCGGTACTAAATTTGATGAGAAATGGCCATGATCGGCTCATTTGATTCATTGTAAATTAAAGTATAAAACAATTTCATACATGGAAGTCATAAGACCTAGATGCCATAAACCAAATTTACGGCAAAGTTGTAAAATAAAAAATTTGAATCAAAACATAGGTGCCTCGGATCAAAACCAAATTTACGGCAAAGTTGTAAAATAAAAAATTTGAATCAAAACATAGGTGCCTCGGATCAAAACCAAATTTACGGCAAAGTTGTAAAATAAAAAATTTGAATCAAAACATAGGTGCCTCGGATCAAATATATTTTATGTCACGAGACAGAATTATAGTTTATAGTGTGTATCAACTAGCACAGCAGCAAAATAGCTGTCGGTGAAAGCCAAAAGGTTGAGAAGATGAAATGAATCTTTAAAAGAATATATTAAATTTTATTATCTATTAACAAATAAACTGTTGGGCTTCATTTATCTGGTCTTAATATTTTAATTTCTGTTAATCACTTACGTGGCAATCAGTTACCTATCAAAGTAATGTTTAAATATGATTAGGTAAATGTAAAAAAGTAAACACATAAACTGATGTCTTTATAATAGCTAGGAAATTAATGATTGAAATCACAGCCATTTATTTTGTGTGACTATTAAGAATATTCCAGCCATATTTAATCCTATCCATAGAAAACTTATTAAGCACTAAACCCCTATTAAATCTGCCCATTGTCAATAGGTATACGCCTTTCGGCGTAATTACGGTAAGAAATTACAACACCAATATTCTAGTAAGAACGCAACCTTGGGTTTATGGAAAGTGATATGTAGATAGTTTGAATGAGTAAAACCCTTCTAAACATGGAAGTCATAAAATACAACATGAACATCTCTCAAGGTCTGTTTTGTTTACTTATACATATCTTGATGTCTCGTCCTTTCAAAAGGACATACATGTGAGATGATGTACTAGTTGTCCTACTACATGAGTGATTAGTATCCTTTCATACTAGTTGATGTGTTGCTACGATTATGTTGATGGGTATCTTTTACTTCAATACCCATGGGTTACTAGCCTAGCCTTGAGGTACTATAATCTCATCCACTGCAATTCTTCCCAAAGTGTTTCTAGTTCAATCAATTTTTATTGGACTTTGGGCCATGCCCCCAAGATTCATGCCCAAGTTCAGCCTTGGCATCTTGTGGGCATGCGACACCTCGTTAGTTTTCACTTGGCAGCGTGGCTCAACCAAGGATACTTCACCCAAACTATGCCTCTTCACCTAGAGCATATCCATCTTCTATTCTAGGCTATGTAGGAGTCACACTCTTACTCTATGGAACTTAGTTGTATACTTAACATTTATTAACATTCTTTAACACTTAGTCATTTTGGTATACAACAGAAAACATGCAAACACAAGAGACACATATATAGTGCAGGTGACACCAAAAGTGTCTGATATCCTTCTTCATTTATTATATTGGGAAACAAAAAAAATGCATTGCAAAGAGGACACTATTATCCTAGTTACATAAGTGGGCTCACGACTCTGCCCCACACAACAGATCTGTCTAGACTTGTGGATCTGTCACACCAAGACTTCCTCCATTGCTCCTCCTTGCCTCAGCCTATGGTGCACTCCACTTGTGTGCCTAGCCTTAGACTACTTCATGTCTCTTTCCTTGTTCACCTCCTTATGCCTTTGGTTGTTCGTCTTGTGTTGTTATATGGACTCTAAGGGTTATCGATGCAAAATATTGCATCATTTGGGTGTGTTGTGCCCCTTTATGAATCATCACACTCAAATGAACCATTTCTCCCTTTTAGGGAACCGATGCACTCAAATGATCTCATCTTCCCATCAACCATTGCATCTCTTGGATCGACATGCCCCATCCTTGGGCGTGCACCCTTTGCCTTGTGCTCTTCCTTGTGTTGATCGTCATGACTCTCTATGAGTGTGTCGATGGGGTATTTCAGCCTCTCTGTTTCATCGATGCTATCAAAGGAGGATGGGTCCACTCCTTGGGCATGCTCCCAAGTTGCCCCATCCTTGCCCAAACACAACCCAAGTCTTTATCATCTGTCACAAGGGAAGAAGGGTGTGTGCCCCCTTGGGATTGCATGTCACCATTATGCCCCAAGGTGCTCTTGCAGATGCCCATAACACAATTTATTTCCCAATTGATCACATCCCCCTTATTCTATTCGTTTGTCTCATCACTGAATATTCCCAAGGAGAATTCGTGCTCAATGGGTGTTACAGAAAGCCTTACATCCTCGCCCACTAAACTTGTTGTCATCCCAAAAACTTTCGCACCATTTGCAATCTGTAGCAACCTTTTTCAAACTCCCGAATCATGTCCTCATATTTCCACAAGGACTCATATCTCTCCCAACTATCCTCTTTGTTGGGTTTTTCCTTCCAATGCACAAAGTGCTCACACACTCGACCTCTGCCCATCCTAAGATGAAATGCGCCAAAATATTCTCTACCTCCAACTCTAGCTTATCTACAACCATGGTTGGTGCTCTAGATGACTCAACTTGACTTGGGTCATTCGGGTCTCTTTGGCATGAATTCAATTAGCTAAACTGTAAGATAAGGTGAATATGTTTCATCTGGAATGACAACTCCAATATGTAGGTGATGTTTCGAATCTTCTCAAGAACTTTGAACAGTCCCTCATACCTTCACACAAGAGACATATCTATCCCATTAGGTGGTGGGATGATCCAGGTGGATATTGGTGGCCACCCACCTATTCCACTTGGACCCCCACCATTGCTTATTTCAGTTTTTTAGTTTTCGCACAGTTTACTATTTTTAGCAGTTTTTCGGGTCCTGAACTTCTGGAGCCGTTTTGAGGCCCTAAACGACGTTTTTTTGGGTAGGTTGCGGTCGTGAAATTTCATCATGAAATTTTTTGCAAATGTTGTAGTCCTCCGATAGATCTTTCCAATGGGATATCATACGCCTAAAACAAAGATCGTATGCAAAAGTTACGACCCCAGGAAGTTGATGTACCAACTTACCCAAATGGGGCCCACATGACTTTTGGCGCTTCATCTCCCAGGGTTAGGTTTTTGGATGTCTAGGACTTTTGGCATTCCCATTTATTGTAAAAGGGTCTTCAGAGCCTCATTGTAATCTTCTTCTCACGGATGCAAGTAGCGGCCACATCTCTTCTCAGAGATAAGCCACCAGCACCCTAGCTAGTTTACTTCCATTCTGTCTGTAAGCATATTTGAGTCATTTGTTATTAATGAAATGAAGTCTTATTTCCGCTGCATCTCTGTGTTTATGTGTATTTCTGTATTTCATTGTGTTCCTACATATATCCCGATCAGTGGTATCAGAGAGGTCTACTCATTCTCGATCCTTCTTTGCATGTCCCCAACGAGATCGGGGTATAAGGAGTTGGGGCTCGATCTGGTTAAACCTTTGCAAGATCAGCCTCGCAAACCCCAATGACCGCCCATGGGGGAAGAAAAGAAAGATGAGGGAGCAGGAGATCCTATCAAATTTTTTCTTGAGAAGGCCCTTGAGAAACAAAGGAACGCGATGATGGACAACTTTGCCCAGATTCTTCAATGGATTCCGACTGGCGGTGCATCGACATTCAGCAGCGACTCTGGAGGTGCCACTCCTTTTAAGGTACAAGTAAACTTTGACATTCCCATATTTGATGGCCAAATAGATGCAGATGTCGTAGATAGATGGTTGAATCTGTTAGAAGGATATTTCTCAGTTCATAACTTTTCCGACCGAGAAAAGATTATTTTCACACTCCTCAAAGCCACCCCCCATGTCAAGGACTGGTGGGAAACCTACTCGGAGTAAGAGGGTGAGGGAGTGTTAGCACTTGGTAAATTTCCTAGAGGTTGAAAAAAGAAGAAATCTACAAAGGTAACATTATCCAACCGCTTTTAAAGCTGGGATCTAGCCCTTCTAACTTCAGAGAGGGATTTCTCTATATGATTTATCTTTGTTTCTTACTTTAGATATTAGGCTAGGTAAAAGAACAAGTAGGTTTGGTTGTAAAAGTGTTTTAAAATTGGTTGAGACTGTCTACACCTCCATTGGGCTATGGGGTCTGTATTTAATCAAGTATGAAATACAACTAGGAATGATAAAGAATACTTCCACAGGGCGAGGTAATGCACTCACTGGATCTTTAGTAGATTAAATGATGGACAGAGGAAAAGATGAGAAAATACTTTCAACTAACAAGCAGTTAAGAATTTCTTAATTGAAAATATCAGAAGATAAACATTAAAATATTAAGAGTCAGAAAACAGGGTATCTAAGATAAATCCTACAACATACGTTACTCTTAAAGATTATTTTCCGAAAACAATATGATCACAAAGTAAGAATAACATTTGACTTAGAAAATAAACATCACCAGTGAACACACGCAAGAATCCTGTAAAAGTGCCCCTTTTCAATTGATGGCAGATCTCTTCAAAAATGGTACAGTCTGATAGCGTCAGGGTGTAAATATCAACAACCCTCAATACTTCGAAAGGTGAAGTATTTATAATTCAAATTACAAACGTTCCTGTCATAACTGATCAGGACATGCTCATTCTATTTTTAGCCTAACTGATTTAACTAATAAAAACTGCTTGATGACTTGGTACAACTGCATGCGGAATTTCTGGGGTAGGCCATTGGCGAGGTTTCTATGTAACCTCTTCTAACTGGAAAGGTTATTGGACCTGGACAGCTGAGCTGCTAATCGAGAAGATCGCAGAACTCCTCCCATCTGATCTGACTAGGAACAGTGACTTTGATTAGTCTCCAATACACTTCATCCATTTTCGTATATTTAGCAAACGTGGGCTTTGTGAGGAAAATGTATCGAATCTCATGTTGGATACTTATGTCCAACTGAAAGGCATCCAGGAATGCTTTACCAGTGATGCTCCCTTGTATGCTAGCAAACTTCGAACTGTCTGTAGACACTTCAGACAGTTTCTTTTTATAATCTGGGAGTGTCATTAATTTATCATTAATCACTTTCAAACTGGGGAGACCCTTCTTCTAGAGAGATTCAATCTTGTTGAAGAACCTTTGTACTCCTTGGTCCATGGCATGAACCTTTTCTTCCAGCTGAAGCATTAGACTTCTCTTAGTCAAAACCCTTTTTACCTCAATTATGGTCTATGTTCTGTCCTCGATCTTCAATTCCTCTAGCTCTTCTCTGTTCTTGGAATTTAAGAATCTGATGATCTCATTTGCTTGTGTGGGCATGTCTCCCAACTCTATTCTAATCTTCTCAATGGCCTGTTGGCTCCTCTGGACCAACTCATTATGTTCAAACATAATCTGGATCATTGGCCATATTTCATTTATGGACTTTATGATGTCTGTCCATACATTCTTTTTGGCCTCAGCCAAAGTCTTCCCTGCCACTGTTTGTTTTTGGAGCTGTTGTAGTTCCTTCCTTAGCTGCTCAATTACCTGTTTCTTTTTGGAGAGACTGGACTGGAAAGAAGTTTTGAGTTTCTAGAGGTTCTCAACCTCATTCTTAAGTATGTTGATTTCAGTCTCTTGTAGGTTCATCTTTTCCAGGGATTTGGTGAGATCAGTTGTTCCCTCCTGTGATGTCACTGGTGTTGCTGATGGAATTGATGTAACCATTGCAGTGCTCAATCCGGCAATGGGAATAGCACTCAATGGGATGCCTTCCATTGGCTTCATCTGTTCTTTCTCTTTAAATAATTTTTTCATCTCAGATTCCATTTCCTTGAGCTGAGCATTCTGCTCCATGAGCAACTTTAGCATCTCATCCTTCTCACCTTCTTTCTCTGTTATCTCCTTCGCCTGTGAGTCCTCTGTGGGCGAGAGTTTCAGCTATTTTCTTAAGGATGCGATGTCTGCATTATTTTTTTTTATCATCTCTTCTGCTGCTTTGACGTTCGCAGGATCATAACCGATCTTAAGGACCAACTCCTCCAACATATTGATTCTGTTGTCTTTTGAGAAAGATGATATTTTCTCCAGCTTGAGTTGTGTCTGAGCATTATTCAGTGACACCTAAAATTTTGCTGCAGAAACTAAAGCGTGTGCCAATGTGTGAAAAACCATCTCCCCTATTTGTTTGTGCAGATCCATCTGATCTGCTGGATGCACGTCCTTCACCTGGAATTCGAAGGTGGCCCTCTTGTAGTCTGAGATCACTTTGGGATCTGGTACCTGGGCTTGGAGGTAGGCCATGTGCATTCTTCCCTTTTCTGTATTAAAAGAAGACAACATCCTGTGTTGTGCAATTGATGATTGCTTCCGAAACTGGGCATAAGTACTGCTGGTGAGGGTTTGATTCTTTTTCTTGATCAATTCGTACGTCTCAAAAATGCCCAACTTGGGCCCAGTTTTGCTTGGGTGAGTATTCAGGGGAGAATCTATGGATTTCTTTGGTATTTCTGTTGTGATTGCCTTATGCTGGCTCAAACCAAAAGGTAGAGTGACCGGCTTGATCACTGGGGTAGTTATTGTGGTAGGCGGGACTTGTTGCTCTACTGTCGTGCGAGGCATTGAAACTGTCTTTGGCCTCTTGGTGTGCGTCTGGAACTCCTCTGATGACACCTCTTTTACAGGTGGAGACGACTCTTGTCAAGGCCTTTTTTCCTTGGGGACTTGAGGTGTGGTAGTGGGGGGCACACTCGTCGAGGGCACCTGCTTTTCCACTTCAACTTGTTGTTCCATTTTGACTAAGGTGTCAGGCACCCATACTGTCTGATTTGCAAATTTTTCAATCTCGGGCTTGGACTCATGCACATACGGGATATTCTTATTCCTCACCTGCATTTCTGAAATGATCCCACATGGATCATAGTGCCATGTGAAACTCTTAAAGAATTTCATCTCCTTCAACATTCTATCAGCTTCTTCCCCGGCGCCTCGACTATTGCAGATGAAAGAACTAATCTGCCCCTTGATTCTCGATTGTTGCTTCTTCTTCGGGGAAACAAAATGAATGTCATCTGAATTCATTATCTACCTAATATATTCTAATGAAAAAATCCTTACCGACACATATTGAGGTAGTTTGTAAGGTGCCAATTCGCACCCGAAAACTATGATCTCGATGTGGTTCTGATATAAGTACCAGTCCCCGGTTTTTGTATTCTCCGAGAGATGAAAAATTCTCTGGATTTCATCGTTGATGCGAGGCTCGGGTTTACCACTCAACATGCTTACCACCGAGTGGTAAAAATGATCAATGAATGCTTTGTAGTCGTATTCAGCAGAGTTACACTTCAATAAAGATGTCCAGGCTGTGACTGGTTGTGGCCTTCGGTCTACGTCCATTTTCTGCATTGAAAAAATGAACTTGTCTGCTTGATAGAAAACGAACATGTAGGCCAATATAGAAGAATATCTAAACATGCCTTCTGTGCCAAAATTCACGAATTGTTCGTGAATATTGTTGGCCAGGAAGGTACTGAAATCGAACTGGGTGGTGGGTTTTTCGTCAGTGGAGAAAATGGATAGAAAACCCAGAATGGGCTCATCTACCCACTGGTCAAAATAGTATCCTAATAGAGTGCAAAGAGAGGAAATGATCTAGTTTCATTTGGTGGAGAACATGGATGATGGGTAAGGAGGATTGGTGGAAGGGAATTGAGCAGAGGTGGGAAGGAACAACTTGAAAATTTGAGCTCTCCAGGGAAAAGTCATCTTTTGATACAGCTCTGTAAGGATCTCTAGGTCGAAAGGAGAGACAGAATCAACACGGGGAATCTGCATCATTTGGTCGATGTCTTCGGGAGTGATGAAAAATAGGACGTCTCCAGATGATGAAACGATGGCTTTCTGGTCGGGAATATAATGGGCTTGGCATTTGAGGGTGAATTCGGGAAAGTGGTGTATCTGGGGAAAGAGGTACAGGGGCAAATTTGACTCCCAAAGTCCAATCTCATCGCTCTGGTCCAGGAACACTTCCCGGAGCCATGACTGTAGGTCTAAAAAATCGAAGTCGCAAATGGTATTTGTAATCAACCTATCTTTATCCACCAAAGGGATTTTGTCCAGGTCAACCGGAGGAGGAAGAAAAGGGTTCTCTTCTCCTTTCGCTGGCCTTGGCTTTGGCGCCATCTCTGCAACAGTACCTGCAATAAACAATATGTTAGTGGGGTCAACTAACTATGGATGAAGGTGACGGGGTAGCAATGGAGGAATAGATGTATGTTTTCTTGTGCAATGGACGAATAGTGAATGAAAGGGGAATAACGGTAGTTTTATTCGAAACTGGGGTTGGTCGGACGCGGGAAACTGGTCAGCATGACAACGGGTATATTATCCAGTAATTAATGGACAACGGGCCACTTGGGGGTGATATGGCAGGTGACGGTGGCCAAATCATATGGATGGGTGATGTGGCTGCTAGGGATTGGAGGTGATTTGAAGTGAAAGTCATAATAAGGGGTTGGTCATGAGTGAACGGGGTGAAGGACTGACAACAGGGATTGACAGCAGTTATGGGATGTGATGCGACCCCGGGAACAAGTGGAACAAGTAGACTCAGTGGAGGATGATGTCCATGAATGACGGGCTGTCAGGTAGCATGTGGGGGATGGGACTTGAGGACCAATAGGCTGACACCACGAATGACCAGGGGCCTGCTGAAAGGAATATCCATTCCAGACCCCCCCTCCCCTCGGTTAAAAGAAGAACACCAGAGGGGGTCAGAAATCCATTGTGATCTGTGGATCTACGCGCTTGTTTCCTGGCCACAGATCTGAGCGCGCTCTTTAATACTCATTCCGGACCCCCCTCCCCCTCCATTAAAGGCAGAATGGATGGGGGGGTCCAGAATCCCTTGTGGACTGTCGATTTAACCGCTCCTCCCTGATCCGTCCAGATGAGCGCCCATGTTATTATCGATTACAGACCCCCCCCCGGTTAAAAGAAGAATGGTTGGGGGGAGTCCGGAATGCACTGTGCACCATAGATCTTGGCGCCTAGATCGGAACCATCAAGACGTGCTGAAAACATAAGCTGGGAGCGGAGAAATATGTACTTGGAGAAAACTTAGTATATAAATCATTTTACGGGTTTTTTCCCAATTTTTCACATAGACACCACCAAGGGGACATCATCTAAACTATTCTTAGGAAAAGGAGACATGGTGTAGCATTTTCATAACTCTGGTTTCATGGGTGGTGAAGAAAATGAAGAAACTAAACTACCTGCTAACCTATCTTCCTAGGACAATTAACCTAGATTAAACTGTCGGGTTAAGAAATTACTCTACCTAAGGGCTATCTGACCAGGATTAGATAGTCTGGTCAGATTTATTCACTACCTAGCAACATTAAATTAAAAATAACTTGGCCATGCTTGAAAGGTATGGCCAAGTTACTATTATTGCATGGGGCCTTTCTTTTCAATTCTTTTATGCCCTCTTTTATTTTTTCTTTTCTTTTTCTTTTTTCTTTTTCTTTTTATTTTTCTTTTTCCTTTTTTCTTTTTCTTTTTCTTTTTCTTTTTCCTTTTTTCTTTTTCTTTTTTCTTTTTCTTTTTATTTTTCTTTTTCCTTTTTTCTTAAATCATTTGTATAATGAAAAATCATTTGTCAATAAAGACACTAGATACATATACTATCCAAGTCATTATTTGATTCCCATAATTTATGGGGTGATAACAGCGGCTCCACCTGGGGATGGTACTTGCCCTGTTAAGTGCCAATAATCCTTGTTCCTGTCATTTTGAACATATCTACATAGTATCCTCCATTGGTATTATTCTTAAAACTTGGAAAACAATGGTCAACAGCTTAGGGCCTTCTCTTCGGGCTTCAACCGACTGGATAATGTTTCCCGCTCTGAAAATGCAAGTGGAAAAATGAAAATTAAACTGGTATGTACAATGGAGAGTGAGTTCTTCAAGTCTTTTATTGAGGTGGGACATAATGTTTCAGCATTCTACCATTCACAGGCGCTCCTGGCAGATCTGACCCATCGGCGTTGTTTAGCAAGAAAGCATTGTTTCCTCTAAAAGCTTGGATCATGTAAGGCCCTGTCCACAGGCTGTCAAATTTCCCATGCTTTCCCTTGTCTTCATTCCTGGCGTCCCATATCAACACCAGATCTCCCAGCTCGAAATCATCTTCCTTGGTTCATTTTTCAAAGATCTTCTTGATGTTTTCTTAGATGACCTGTGTTTTGTTGAAAACTTCTTCTCTAGTCTGTTGCAATCAATCATCTGGTTGATTCTTCTCTATAAGTCATTTGGCTCATCTTGCACCTCTTGAAGTAATTTCATGACTGGGACTCCAAGAGACGTAGGGAAAACTGCCTCTGTACCATAGACCAGTTGGTAAGGTGACATACCAATTGACCTTTTGGTGGTCAATCTATCTGCCCATAAAGAAAATACCAACTTATCATGCCATGATTTTTTATTTTTCTACAATGTTTTCTTGATGATATTTACCAAAGTTTTGTTTGAAGACTCCACCAATCCATTCCCCTAGGGGTAGTAAGTTGTGGAATGCCCCAAATCAATGTGATACCGATTGCAGAAATCTATGAGTTTCTTCGACCGAAAGACAACTGCATTGTCAGTGATAATCTTTCTAGGACAACCAAAATGAGATAAAATATTTTTTTCAAGGAATTTGATAATTACTGAGTCAGTTGCTTGCCTTCTTGGTACAGCCTCGATCCACTTGGTGAAATAATCGGTGGCCGTAAGAATCCACCTGTGTTGGCCTGAATAAGGAGGGTGAATTTCTCCAATGAAATCGAGCTCCCATTGCTGGAAAGGGGCCTCAACTGATATAGGTTTCAAAGGTAAAGGAAGGAGTTTCCTTTTTCCATCAAACAGTTGACACTGGTGACATGCTGTTACTTTCTGATGTACATCTGCAAACAGGGTGGGCCAGTAAAATCCAGCTCTGAGTATTTTGTTGGCTATAACCTTCCAGTTCAAATGGCCACCACATTCACCTGCATGAAACTCCTGCAACACTTTATCAGCTTCATCTTTCAGTAAACAATTTAAAAGAATACCTGCAGGGTCTTTCCAATATAAATTTCCTTCTAGAATACATAATTTCAAAGCCTTCAACTTCAAAAATCTAGCTTTAGTCTTAGTTAAACCAGGGGGAGCTTGTAAATTTTGTAAAACGAATATAAGGTGTACATACCATGGAGAGTTTAGAAATACCTCTCTAACATTTGGAGTCGCCATCTCACCCTGTTCATCTGCAACATCTAGAAAATTAATGTCAAGAGCCTGGAAGTTAGATTCAGCCATTAATTTAGCAAGGCCTTGGCCTTTGATTAGTTTTGTGGGCTTAATCTCTATATCGTATTCTAAAATTACAGCAATCCATTTTCCCCTCCTTCCATCAGGGTTGTCCTGTGTTAGAATATCCTTTACTACCGTGCTTGGAACATAAGCTATGGTGTGGGAATGGAGAATGTAGACCCTGAAGTCTTTTATAGCTTTTACCAAAGAAAAATCTTGCTTCTCCATGATATTGTAGTTCAGGGAAGCATCTCTTAGAGCTTTTCTGAAGAAGGCTATGGGTTGTTCATACCCTTCACTATTCTTCTGCATTAATACTGCCGCTATAGTATGTTCAGAGGTAAAAGAAGAAGGTAACAATCTTTAGTGAAATCGGGACTGATCAAAACTGGGGCTTCTATGAGTGCTCATTTGACTTGTTCAAAGGATTGTCTAGACTCAGAGTCCCATTTTATTTTTACTTCCTTTTTAAGCATGTTTGTAATGTTTCGGAGGAGTTCAGCCAGATTTGGAATGAATCTTCGTAGAAAGTTAATTTTCCCTATAAAAGACTGTAGTTCTTTGAGGTTTCTTGGGTGTTCTAACTTTAGTATGGCCTCGATTCTGCTGGGGTCTATTCTGATTCCATCTTTAGAGATGATGTGTCCCAGCAGTTTGCCTTCTTCTAACCCAAAAAGACACTTCTTAGGATTTAAAGAAATCCCAAACCTTCTACATTTCTTGAAAACTCGTCTAAGGTGTCACAGGTGTTCATCATCAGATTTGGAAAACACAATCACATCATCTAAGTAAACAACAATAAACTTATCAGATTCTTCCATGAAGGCGATATCCATGGCCCTATGAAACGTGGCTCCTGCATTCATCAAACCGAAAGGCATCTTCACGTACATGAAAGTGCCCCATGGTGTGGTAAAAGAGGTTTTATCTTGATCGTTCGGGTGAACTAGGACCTGGTTGTAGCCTGAGAAACCATCTAACAGAGATATCCTACTGCACCCGACCACTCTTTGCAGAAGGTGGTCCATTTTCGGTAATGGATAATTATCCTTCAGGGATATTTTGTTCAAATTTCGGAAATCGATACAGAGCCTGAGTTCCCCAGTTTTCTTCCATGTAGGGACTAAATTAGAAACCCACTTAGAGAAACGTAGAGGGACGATGATCTTGGCATCATACATTTTCTTGATTTATTTTTCTATTAGAGGGAGCAACTTGGGATTTATCCTCCTAAGTTTCTACCTAAATGGTTTTTGGTCTTCCTTTATGGGAATCCTGTGTTGTATGATGCTGGTATTATATGCTTTCAAATCCTCATAGCCCTAGGCAAAAACATCTGAATATTCTTTGAATAGTTCAATGTATTTAAGATTTTGTTCTGGGGATAAGGATTTGGATAGTTTGACCATCCTAGGCTTCTCTCTAGTCCCTATATTGCAATCTTCTACCTCTTGTCCATGGGCTTCTATTTTTGGTTTCTTAGCTACATCGTTACTGTCAAACAGATCTTCTAAAGGAACAAGACATCTAGGTAAAACATTGTTTTTCAACTATAAAACATCAGCATCCATTTCGTCATCCCCTAACTCTCCTAAATCTACTGTATCTACTCCTAAATCTACAGTATTCACACTATCTATTTCAAACTCAGAATTATTTACATTCTCGTCTTCATTTTCTAAATCTATATTTGTACATTCAAAATCATTCTTGCATTGCAGAAAATCTTCTATCTGATCATCATTTCCAAACACTTGCCAGTACCGGATATTATCGGGAACCGTCGGTCTTCATTTCACCTCAACAGTGTATGGGCGGGTTTGTCGAAAAGGAATCTTGTAGGAGGCTGCTGATGTAGCCAATCTTTCGGCCAGAATATTTTGTCCTCTCGGCATTACCTGCAAGTCAACCTCATTAAAACACTTCAAAGCATCAAGAATAGCATTCCTGTAGGCTCTAAGGCATGGATGTTTAGCAGCATACTCACCTTTAATTTTCTTGATGGTTAATTCAGAGTCACCCCTTACCATTATCTGCTTAGCACCAACCTTTTTCAACAGCTTCAGACCGAGCATTAAAGCTTCATACTCGGCAACATTGTTAGTGAACTGAAAATTTAATTGGTAGGAATGATTTTCTGAATACCTGTTTCGATGATTATGCAGCCAAACTCCAGCTCCTGCTGCTTCTTTACTCACAGCTCCATCAAAATCCATACTCCAGAAATCAGGGGGGAATTCTTCATTGATTACATTTTTCATCTTTGCTACCTCACCGCTTTCTGGACCTTTATCTTGACTAGATACATCTTCCATCAGCTGAGTATCTTGTTCTTCTGTATCACCATCATTGTACAAGATGAACGAATCTAAATCGGAATGTGCAGAGTAAAGGGGGTAATTGTGCGGTTTCTCTTGACTACTGACCATGTACTTCATCAGTGTTTCTCTGTATAACCTCCTCTATTTTCCAAACACTAGGATAGTGGCGTAAGACATATCCAGCTGCAGGGTTCCTTTCAACTTAGCTCCCCAAGACGGGGATAGGAACATTCCATACTTAGGCAGGATGTCTGCAACCACCACATCCATTACCATGCTTTTTGAAGGAATCTGAACCAGGGTGATGCACAGGTCTTTGATCAAACCAATACATTTGACTTTGCTGGAGTCGAATGAATGTAAATCCTTGTATGGTCTAGTGACCTCCAGTCCTATTTTTTCCATTACTGCCTTAGGAATCAGATTATGTGAGGCACCTGAGTCCAGCATAGCGTTATGCAATATCAAGTCATGTATGTTTAAACTGATGTAAAAGGGAGCTACATCACTGGTATCGTCTCGACCATCTACTTCAGGTCCGAAAAGAAGTTCAGGATGATCGTCAGTAAGGTTCACAGTGTCGAAATGAGTCACTGATCCAATAGTCAAGGCCTTGGTGCCTATGTCAGGTTCAATGGCCAGTGCTTTTATTACCTATGAACGATACCCGTCTCTGGTCATCAACTCTGTAAGTGTGATGGGAATTTTTATTTTTTCCAATTCCCCTTCAAGGCTAAAGGGTGTAAAAGCTCTGCCTTGGCTCATCGGTTCAGATTTGTCCACCATGTTCTTTGGCTCAGAAGTACTCGGTGGGTTAACATGTGAAACATCAGGTTGTGATGGTATTTTCAAAATGGTGATGTTTTTCTTCAAAGGAGCATCCGTTTTACTCTTCTCAGAAATATTCTCGGCAGTAGTCTTCTCAGAAGTCTTATCAGGAGTTTTCTCAGTAGAACGTTTAGGGGTTTTCTTAGTTTCAACTGTCTTCTTGGAAAAAGTCCCTTCTGTCTTCGAACTCCCTTCTGTCTTCTTGCTATGCAGGTTGTACTGTGGTGTACCTCTAGAATAGCATTCTCAAAGGCCTATTGTTCAGCATATTCAGCTTCTTCACTTACCTTGGTTTGATTTAGCAGAAAGATTTCTTGCTCTTCTTGAGTAAGAAAAATGGCCTCGTTGTCGTGAATGCCCATAAGGTTGATGTGAGTGTCCTCCAATTCCTCAATCACTTCTCCCCCCTCATCAGCATAGTTTTCTTGCAGGGGAGGTCTAATCTGCTAATCAGGGCCCCTCTGCTCTCTTTGATCCCGAGGATCTCTCTGTCTAATCTGAGGAGGATTTCTCCTAAAATTGGGGTTTCGAATCGGAGGTGCAGGTGTGTTGTCTCTCGGAGGATTTCTGTCTGACACATTCACTCTTTCCAGTAATAGTTCCAAATTTCTAACCACAAAATCCCATTTGGAATCAGTGGTTGATGTGGAAGGTTCTTCTTTGATCGTGACTCTCCTTTCTGACCTCTGACGGACCCTTTTCGCCAACAGATTGGCCTCCACACTAATAGCACTTTTTTGCATGTCTTCTAGGATGGCAGCATTTCTTTCTCTTAACTGGTAAGACATGTTAGCATCAAATCCATCAGGGAATTTAATCAATGCCAAACCCTATGGAGGTTTCATTTCAGTTGGGATTGCATTGTACAGGTTGTTAAAGCGGGTGCAATAATCTTGTACCGTCTCACCTTGATTTCTTTTTATATTCTTGTATTCTAACATAATTTGGAGAGGTTTTTTCTTTACCTCCCATCTGTCAAGAAAAATTCTTTGGAATGCAACAAGGTCAGGAACTGAGGTGGCAGGTAAATCTTTGAACCATTTCTTGACGTCCCCTGTTAGACTCTGGGCAAACAGTCGCATTTGAATGTCAGCCTCGTCAACTTCATGCAGGTCGAAATAGTCATTCATTTTATCCACATGTTGTTGGATGTTTAAAGGTCTAGCCACATCGAACTGTGGAAGTCGAGTCTGATAATCTTGGGGCATGGCATGTAGTGGCGCTGTCAACACCAAAGCAGCATATCGAGCTGCCATGATGAGTGGAGGAGGTGAAACAACAACCTGGGCGGTCGGAGAAGTAGCGACTTAAGATGAGGAGGAGGAGGGACTGGGAGGTACTGAGGTAGTCATTTGTAGTTTAGTCGTGGGAGAAAAGACTTGGGGGGTTAGGGGTTGCAACACAGTTGGGTCAAAGACGATTCTAGACACAAAAGTTTCAGACCGTGTTCTAACCAGGCTTCATCGTGGAAAGGGATCAAGATCAAGGTTTTAAAAGATATCTGGTTCCCCTGAAAAGGAAGGAGACTTATGTAGGGAAGTATGACTCCCTGAGCCGGCAGTCGAGGCTTTTCACCTGAGCAAATGTTCAGGGTTATCTATCACTATTGAGAGTTCTGGGATGGGATGAGATTGAGTGTGAACTTTCTTGGAAGCCAAAACTATTTTTTGGGTTTTTATATATAATTTTTTTAATTTTGTGGGTCTGAAAATAATATGTACAAAGTTTGATCAATCTCTAAACATTACTTTCCTCTCATAATTAAATGTTCTTTTAGGGGAAAGAAAACGTGAAATTATCAGTTTTTAGTTCGTCCCCAGCGGAGTCGTCATTATGTTAGCACTTGGTAAATTTCCTAGAGGTTGAAAAAAGAAGAAATCTACAAAGGTAACTTTATCCAACCGCTTTTAAAGATGGGATCTAGCCCTTCCAGCTTCAGAGAGGGATCTCTCTATATGATTTAGCTTTGTTTCTGACTTTAGATATTAGGCTAGGTAAAAGAACAGGTAGGTTTGGTTGTAAAAGTGTTTTAAAATTGGTTGAGATTGTCTACACCTCCATTGGGCTATGGGGTCTGTATTTAATAAAGTATGAAATACAACCAGGAATGATAAAGAATACTTCCACAGGGCGAGGTAATGCACTCACTGGATCTTTAGTAGATTAAATGATGGACAGAGGAAAAGATGAGAAAATACTTTCAACTAACAAGCAGTTAAGAATTTCTTAATTGAAAATATCAGAAGATAAACATTAAAATCTTCAGAGTCAGAAAAAAGGGTATCTAAGATAAATCCTGCAACATACCTTACTCTTAAAGATTAGTTTCAGAACACAATATGATCACAAAGTAAGAATAACATTCAACTTAGAGAATAAACATCACCAGTGAACACATGCAAGAATCCTGTAAAAGTGCCCCTTTTTCATTAATGGTAGATCTCTTCAAAAATGGTACAGTCTAATAGCGTTAGGGTGTAAAGATCAACAACCCTCAATACTTCGAAAGGTGAAGTATTTATAATTCAAATTACAAACGTTCCTGTCATAACTGATCAGGATGTGCTCATTCTATTTTTAGCCTAACTGATTTAACTAATCAAAACTGCTTGATGACTCGATACAACTGCATGTGGAATTTCTGGGGTAGGTCGTTGGCGAGGTTTCTGTGTAACCTCTTTTGACTGGATAGATGACTGGACCTGGACAGCTGAGCTGCTAATCGAGAATATCACAGAGCTCCTCCCATCTGATCTGACTAGGAACAGTGACTTTGATTAGTCTCCGATACACTTCATCCATTTCCGTATATTTAGCAAACGTGGGCTTTGTGAGGAAAATGTATCTAATCTCATGTTGGATACTGATGTCCAATCGAAGGGCATCCAGGAATGCTTTACCAGTGATGCTACCTTGTATGCTAGCAAACTTCGAACTGTCTTTAGACACTTCAAACAGTTTCTTTTTATAATCTAGGAGTGTCATTAATTTATCATTAATCACTTTCAAACTGGGGAGACCCTTCTTCTGGAGAGCTTCGATCTTGTTGAAGAACCTTTGTACTCCTCGGTCCATGGCCTGAACCTTTTCTTCTAGCTGAAGCATTAGACTTCTCTTAGTCAAAACCCTTTTTACCTCAATTATGGTCTCTGTTCTGTCCTCGATCTTCATGTCCTCTAGATCTTCTCTGGTCTTGAAATTTAAGAATCTGATGATCTCATTTGCTTGTGTGGGCATGTCTCCCAACTCTATTCTAATATTCTCAATGGCCTGTTGGCTCCTCTGGACCAACTCATTCTGTTCAAACATAATCTGGATCATTGGACATATTTCATTTATGGACTTTATGATGTCTGTCCATACATTCTCTTTGACCTCAGCCAAAGTCTTCCCTGCCACTGTTTGTTTTTGGAGCTGCTGTAGTTCCTCCCTTAGCTACTCAGTTACCTGTTTCTCTTTGGAGAGACTGGACTGGAAAAAATTTTTGAGTTCCTGGAGGTTCTCAACCTCTTTCTTAAGTTCGCTGATTTCAGTCTCTTGTAGGTTCATCTTTTCCAGGGATTTGGTGAGATCAGCTGTTCCCTCTTGTGATGTCACTAGTGTTGCTGATGGAATTGTTGTAACTATTGCAGTGCTCAATCTAAAAATGGGAATAGCACTCAATGGGATGCCTTCCATCGGCTTCATCTGTTCTTTCTCTTTCAATAATTTTTCCATCTCAGCTTCCATTTCCTTGAGCTGAGCATTCTGCTTCATGAGCAACTTTCGCATCTCATCCTTCTCACCTTCTTTCTATGCTATCTCCTTCGCCTGTGAGTCCTCTGTGGACAAGAGTTTCAGTTGTTTTCTTAAGGATGCGATGTCTGCATTCTTTTTCTTTATCATCTCTTCTGCTGCTTTGACGTTCGCAGGATCATAACCGATCTTAAGGACCAGCTCCTCCAATGTCTTGATTCTGTTATCTTTTGCGAAAGATGATATTTTCTCTAGCTTGAGTTGTGTCTGAGCATTATTCAGTGACACCTAAAATTTTTCTACAGAAGCTGAAGTGTGTGCCAATGTGTGAAAAACCATCTACCCTATTTGTTTGTGCAGATCCATCTGATCTGCTAGATGCACGTCCTTCACCTGGAATTCGAAGGTGGCCCTCTTGTAGTCTGAGATCACTTTGGGATCTGGTACCTGGGCTTGGAGGTAGGCCATGTGCATTCCTCCCTTTTCTGTATCAAAAGTAGAAAGCAGCCTGTGCTGCGCAGTTGACGATTTCTTCTGAAACTGGGCGTAAGTACTGCTGGTGAGGGTCTGATTATTTTTCTTGATCAATTCGTACTTCTCGAAAATGCCCAACTTGGGCCCAGTTTTTCTTGGCTGAGTATCCAAGGGAGAATCTATGGATTTCTTCAGTATTTCTATTGTGATTGCCTTATGCTATCTCGAACCAAAAGGTAGAGCGACCAGCTTGATCACTGGGGTAGTTACTGTGGTAGGCGAGACCTCTTGCTCTACTATCATGCTAGGCATTGAAACTATCTTTGGCCTCTTGGTGTGCGTCTGGAACTCCTCTGATGACACCTCTGTTACAGGTGGAGACGACTCTTGTCAAGGCCTTTTTTCCTTGGGGACCTGAGATGTGGTGGTGGGGGGCACACTCGTCGAGGGCACTTGTTGTTCCACTTCAACTTGTTATTCCATTTCGACTAAGGTGTCAGGCACCCATACTGTCTGATTTGCAAATTTTTCGATCTCGGGCTTGGACTCATGCACATATGGGATATTTTTATTCCTCACCCGCATTTCTGAAATGATCCCGCATGGATCATAGTGCCATGTGAAACTCTTAAATAATTTCATCTCCTTCAACATTCTATCAGCTTCTCCCCCGGCACCTCGACTATTGCAGATGAAAGAACCAATCTGCCCCTTGATTCTCAATTCTTGCTTCTTCTTCAGGGAAACAAAATGAATGTCATCTGAATTCATTATCTACCTAATATATTCTAATGAAAAAATCCTTACCGACACATATTGAGGTAGTTTGTAAGGTGCCAATTCGCACCCGAAAACTATGATCTCGGTGTGGTTCTGATATAAGTACCAGTCCCCAGTTTTTGTATTCTCTGAGAGATGCAAAATTCTCTAGACTTCGTCGTTGATGTGAGGCTCGGGTCTGCCACTCAACATGCTTACCACCGGGTGGTAAAACTGATCAATGAATGCTTTGCAGTCGTATTCAGAAGAGTTACGCTTCAATAAAGATGTCCAGGTTGTGACTGGTTGTGGCCTTTCGTCTGTGTCCATTTTCTGCATTGAAAAACTGAACTTGTCTGCTTGATAGAAAACGAACATGTGGGCCAATATAGAAGAATATCTAAACATGCCTTTCGTGCCAAAATTCACGAATTGTTCATGAATATTGTTGGCCAGGAAGGTACTGAAATCGAACTAGGTGGTGGATTTTTCGTCAGTGGATAAAATGGATAGAAAATCCAGAATGGGCTCATCTACCGACTGGTCGGAATAGTATCCTAACAGAGCACAAAGAGAGGAAATGATCTGGTTTCCTTTGGTGGAGAACATGGATGATGGGTAAGGTGGATTGGTGGAAGGGAATTGAGCAGAGGTGGGAAGGAACAACTCGAAAATTTGAGCTCTCCAGGGAAAAGTCATCTTTTGATACAGCTCTGTAAGGATCTCTAGGTCGAAAGGAGAGATAGAATCAGCACGGGGAATCTGCATCATTTGGTCGATGTCTTCGGGAGTGATGAAAAAGAGGACGTCTCCAGATGATGAAATGATGGCTTTCTAGTCGGGAATATAATGGGCTTGGCATTTGAGGGCGAATTCGGGAAAGTGGTGTATCTGGGGAAAGAGGTACAGGGGCAAATTTGACTCCTAGAGTCCAATCTCATCACTCTAATCCAGGAACAGTTCCCGGAGCCATGACTGTAGGTCTGAAAAATTGAAGTCGCAAATGGTATCTGTGATCAACCTGTCTTTATCCATCAAAGGGATTTTGTCCAAGTCAACCAGAGGAGGAAGAAAAGGGTTCTCTTCTCCTTTTGCTGGCCTTGGCTTTGGCGCCATCTCTACAATAGTACCTGCAATAAACAATATGTTAGTGGGGTTGACTGACTATGGATGAAGGCGACGGGGTAGCAATGGAGGAATAGATGTATGTTTTCTGGTGCGATGGATGAATAGTGAATGAAAGGGGAAGAACGGTAGTTTTATTCGAAACTGGGGTTGGTTAGACGCGGGAAACTGGTCAGCATGACAATGGGTATATTATCCAGTAATTAATGGACAATGGGCCACTTGGGGGTGATATGGTAGGTGACGATGGCCAAATCATATGAATGGGTGATGTGGCTGCTAGGGATTGGAGGTGATTTGAAGTGAAATTCATAATAAGGGGTTGGTCATGAGTGAATGGGGTGAAGGACTGACAACAGGTATTGACAGCAGTTATGGGATGTGACGCGACCTTGGGAACAAGTGGAACAAGTAGACTCAGTGGAGGATGACGTCCATGAATGACAGGATTTTAGGTAGCATATGGGGGATGGGACTTGAGGAACAATAGGATGACGCCACGAATGACCAGGGGCCTGCCGAAAGGAATATCCATTCCAGACCCCCCCCCTCAGTTAAAAGCAAAACACCAGGGGGGGTCCGAAATCGATTGTGATCCGTGGATCTGCGCGCTTGTTTCCTGGCCGCAGATCTGAGCGCGCTCTTTAATACTCATTCCGGACCCCCTCCCTCCATTAAAGGCAGAATGGACGGGGGGGGGGGGTCTGGAATCCCTTGTGGACCATCGATTTAAGCGCTCCTCCCTGATCCGTCCAGATGAGTGCCCATGTTATCACCGATTCCGGACCCCCCTCCCCGGTTAAAAGCAGAATGGTCAGGGGGGTCCAGAATGCGCTGTGCACCGTAGATCTTGGCGCCTGGATCAAAACCGTCGAGACATGCTGGAAACATAAGCTGGGAGCGAAGAAATATGTACTTGGGGAAAACTTAGGATATAAATCATTTTACAGGTTTTTTCCCAATTTTTCACATAGACACCACCAAGGGGACATCATCTAAACTATTCTTAGGAAAAGAAGACATGGTGTAGCATTTTCATAACTCTGGTTTCATGGGTGGTGAAGCAAATGAAGAAACTAACCTACCTGCTAACCTATCTTCCTAGGACAATTAACCCAGATTAAACTGTTGGGTTAAGAAATTACTCTACCTAAGGGCTATCTGACCAGGATTAGACAGTCTGGTCAGATTTATTCACTAACCTAGCAACATTAAATTTAAAAAGAACTTGGACATTCTTGAAAGGTATGGCCAAGTTACTATTATTGCATGGGGCCTTTCTTTTCAATTCTTTTATGCCCTCTTTTATTTTTTCTTTTCTTTTTCTTTTTTCTTTTTCTTTTTCTTTTTCTTTTTCCTTTCTTCTATTTCTTTTTTCTTTTTCTTTTTGTTTTTCTTTTTCCTTTTTTCTTAAATCATTTGTAGAATGAAAAATCATTTGTCAATAAAGACACTAGATACAAATACTATCCAAGTCATCAGTTGATTCCCATAATTTATGGGGTGATAACAGGGAGAACCCTCTTTGTTCTCGGCCGCACCCACTTGGAATTCTTTCCGAGATGCCATCAAGGAACAATATTATCCCGTGGGGATCTATGACGGAAAATACATACAATGGACTATGTTCCGGCAACAAAGGGACCAAGATGTGCATGAGATGACGAATCAATTTCATACCATATGCATAAATTTGGGTATCAAAGATTCAGAGAAACATTTGGTGTTAAAGTACCACAATTGTCTGCACAGATACATTCAGGAAGAAATGGAGTCCCTCGACATATCCTCACTTGGTGTGGCATACCGATATGCTACCAAGATTGAGCAGAATTTCAAACAGAAGAAGCAAGACTTTGGGTCTGCAAATCAGAAGCATGGGAAAGGTACTCCCAAACTGAAAAACAAAGGACCAAGCCAAAGTGGGGTAGCCCAGAACAACCCGCCAAAGCCACAAGAAAAGGACAACACCACAAATCCAGAAAAGGACATGGGGAAGTGGTGTGAGTTCCATAAGAGCTCCACTCACAACACAAGTGAGTGTTGGGCCAAGCAGTCACTGGTAGCTGAGTTGAAGGCTTCTGAATCGGATGCATGCTCCAACTCTGAATCAAAACATGGCAAGGGGAATGATAGGGGGAAGTAGGTTATCGATGCGGAGCCCAATGCGACCATTGCCACCACAAAGATCCAGAAGGAGGAACCAGAAGATCCAGAGGAGGCAGAGCATCTCTTCCATTCAAAGATGTGGGTAAAGGGTTCCCCATTGCAGTTCATTGTCGACAGCGGGAGCAAGAAGAACCTCATCTTGGTAGAGGTCATGAAGCAGTTGGGCTTGCCGATCACAGCACACCCACAACCATACACCATCGGGTGGTTGCACCAAGGACGGGACCTCCGCATCAGTCGACAATGTCTCCTTCCCTACAACATCAAGCCCTTCACGGATGAGGTATTATGTGATATTGCTCCTCTTGATGTTTTTGATGTATTATTAGGCCAACCGTACTTGTGGAAGAGACATTTTTTGTATGAGTCCAGGCCTCGTGCTATTATTATCACTTTGGGCAATAACCTGTACTGGATACCGGAGATAGCATCGCCTACCACCATCTCTTTGGTTACTGTAAAACAATGCAGTAAGCTCATTTCCAAAACCAGGAAATTTATTTTCTTGATGATCCTCCCTTAGGGAAAGTGGAAGACTGTGGCCATGACCTCCAGAAAAGGCCCCACTACATGAAAACAACAAATGGATAAGGTCATCGAGGAGTATGAGGACATCTTCACCTCCCCCACAGGGGTGCCTCTACACTGCCAGGTCAAGCACCCCATCGATATGGACCCAGGTGCACCACTACCCAATGGACCCAACTCCCAGTGCTCTGTCCTGGAGAATGACGAAATCAAGAGGCAGATTCAGGAGTTGTTGTAGAAAGGTCACATTCGACTGAGTTCATCGCCCTGTGGGAGCCTGATCGTATTGGTGTAGAAGAAGGATGGGACTTGGAGACTCTGGATTGACTATCGGGCACTGAAGAAGATCATTGTTCGGAATAGGTACCTGATCCCATGGATTGATGACCTTCCGGACCAACTCAATGGGGCAAAATATTTCAGCAAGATCGACTTGAAGTCTGGGTATCACCAGGTACCAATCGAACCCTCTGATGTGTTGAAGACTCCATTCAAATCCAAGGAGGGCCTTTTCGAATGGTTGGTCAAGCCTTTTGGGTTGATGAATGCCCCTGCAACCTTCATGAGGCTAATGGATGACATCCTGCGGCCATTCACCAACTCATTTGTAGTGGTGTACTTGGATGACATTTTGATCTTCAGCTAGACTTGGGAAGAGCACCTCCACCATATCTGACAGGTCCTCCAAACACTGCGACAACACAGGTTGTGTGCCAATTTGGAGAAATGCTCTTTTGGCATAACCCAGGTTCAGTATCTGGGATACATTATTGATGAGCGGGGGGTGCATGTGAATCCAGAAAAGATTCAATTCATTCAGGATTGGCCAGCCCCAACCACCCTAACAAAGCTCCGCAACTTTTTAGGTCTTGCCAATTTCTAATGCAGGTTTGTGTTGGGATTCTCTCATATTACTTGGCCCTTGATTCAAGTCACCAAGGGAGGAGCTAAAGAAAAATTATTTTGGTCTGAATCTCAATAGAAGGAGTTCGGGGAGTTGAAACATCGCCTCTTCTCTACACTAGTGCTCACATTACCAGACTTGCAACAACCATTTGAGATCAAGACAAATGCCTCTGACTATGCTATTGCGGCAGTCCTTACTCAACATGGGCATCCAGTGGCATATCACAATGAGACACTTTCCGACATAGTCCGGAAGTATCCCACTTATGACAAAGAAATGTATTCCATTGTATAGTATTATCGGCAATGGAAGAATTACATTTTGGGAAAGGAAATGGTCATCTACACAGACCACTGACCTCTGTAGTTCATACAGACACAAGGGATGTTGCAGAACGATCGCCATCAAAAGTGGTCCACATACCTGCAACAGTTTCATTTGAACATTAAGTACAAAAAAGGCAGCACCAATAATGTTGAAGATTGCCTCAGTCGACCACCCATCATAGTGCTAACCACTGTGCTCAACTCTTGTGGGCACGAGACTTCCAATTGGCCACTTCTCTACACAAGTGATCCAGAATTCGGCCACGCATACAATACACACTTGGAGGGTAAGCAAGTTCCCAATTTTCACCTCCAGGATGCCCTGCTTTGTCACTTGGGATACCTTTGTGTTCCTTCAAGCGAGCGTGCCAAGATGATTTGGGAGGCGCACTACAGTCGATTCGATGGGCATTTCAGGGTCAAGAAAACCGTGGCAGTACTGCAAAAGTATTTCTATTGGCCAAACCTTCGACAGGATTTTGGGAAGTACATCAAGTCCTGCACTACTTGCGCCATTGACAAACCGACCATCAAGAAGAAAGGCCTCTATACTTCGCTTCCTACCCCCATTCGACCTTGGAAATCCATCTCTATGGATTACATGTCGGGCCTTCCTTCTACTAAGCATGGCAATGACTATGTTTTTGTGGTCGTCGACCGATTTTCGAAGATGTCCATTATGATGGCCTGCAAGAAGAATATCACAGCAGAAGCCACTGCTAAACTCTTCTTTGAATGAGTGTGGGTACACTTTTGTATCCCACAGTCTATCATCTCATATCGAGATAGTAGGTTCCTTAGTACATTTTTGTCCAGCCTCTGGTTGATGTTGGACACCAAGCTCACTAAGTCCACAGCTTTCCATCCACAAATTGATGGCCAGACAAAGGTCGTCAACCGGATGATCGTACACATTCTGCGCATGTACAATTCAAAGCATCCACGCACATGGGATGAGAGCCTCCCCTAT
>JZKD02S1683391.1:477188-492441 GCA_000966675.3 Picea glauca
AGCGTTGAGGTTAAAGTTCGCCTCCTTTCATTTCGTTAATGGTTCCTGTTTTGTCAAAGTTTTGACGGCGTACTGATGCGTTGTCTTGAGAAAGACGAAGAAAAAAAAGTCTTGCAAGAGTTGCATGCAGGAGAAGTTGGTGGTCATTTTGGTGGTGACACCACTGCTCACAAGGTTTTCAGAGCTGGTTATTACTGGCCCACGCTTTATAGGGACTCCCATGCCTTGTGTCGTAAATGAATCAGTTGTAAGAAATTATCTGGACGGTTACAAGAACCAGCCTTTCCTTTGCAGCCTATCGTAGTAGATTCTCCTTTTTAGTAGTGGGGCCTTGATATCATAGGTCCAATCAACCCCCCCCGTCCTCAGAACAACACAAGTTTATTGTGACAGCCATGGATTACTTTACCCAGTGGTCTAAAGCAACTGCATTAAGAACTATTAACACTAGTCAGGTAATTGCCTTTCTGAATTCGAATATTATCACTCGTTTTGGTATCCCCGACTGTTTAATCTTTGACAATGCTTCTTACTTTTCCTCTCTTGAGATGAGTGAGTTCTCTTTGGAAAAATAAATTAAATTGAAGTATTCTGCTAGCTATTACCCCCAGGGCAACGGATTGACAGAATCAACAAACAAGAACTTGATTAAAATCATCAAGAGAACGGTGGCTGAAAATCACAAAAACTGGCACAATGCACTGTTGAACGCACTGTGGGCTGATAGGGTAATGCCAAAATCTGTTGTAGGTAACTCCCCCTTTTTTCTTGTTTATCGCAGAGAAGAAATTCTGCCACCTCACATTCTTCTTCCTTCACTTCAGTTGTCACAGAAGATTGTCCCCCTTTGGAAAACCGAATTAACGTTTTGATGAAGCTAGAAGAGGTAAGAGCCCAAGCTAAATGAAAGTTAGATCATCATCAACTATTAGTTAAAAGCTGGTTTGATTCTAGCTCTTCTTCTGATAGGAATTTCGAAGTAGGCGACCTTGTCTTGAAGTGGGACAAACCGCATGAGGGAAAGGGAGAGCACACGAAATTTCAAAATTATGGCTTGGACCGTTTTTAATTGTTGAAATGTTGGGTCCCAGTTCTTTTTGATTGCAGAATCTTGAAAGGCAACCTGACACCTATCCGGTGAACGGTCAAGCCCTGAAAAGATACTTTGCTTGATAACTACCCTTGTATATTATGTACATATTTTTGCTTGGTTTGCTTTTTCGTTTGTTTTTTGATCTTTTCCTTTGAGTTTATCAGTTTGTGTTTTTCGAAATACACATACCTGTATACTGAGCTATTCAGACAAAGAAAACAGAGAATTCCTTCACTGAAATAACTGCTAAGAAAAGTGTATAAACATCAATTGTATATTTCTGAAATTTATATCTGTGTTGGAAAAAAGTCTGTTGTTTGAAAGAAGTTGACTGATTTCGATCTCTGAGTAAAGCTTGTCATGATCATCTATTATCTTTTTACGCTGTCCCTATTCCTTAAGGGAATGACTCAGAAGATGTCTCCCTGCCTTAGGAAGTTGTTTTTGTAAATGAAACATCTTTAGATCTTAATAAAGGACAGTTCTAAAAAAAATTCTGATGAGGTCTAAAAAAATTATGTTAAAATATCATGATTTTCAGCGTCACCCTGCTCAACTATATATCTTTGAAGAACAAAACAAAATAAATTATTAATAGAGCTGTGGGAAGTGTTTGTAAACCCACCGAGATGCTGAACAGGTCTGCTGGCAGCGGGTAAATGCATGCATGACGCCAAGACAACTTCGTCGGGGTACTGAACAGGCCCGCTGGCAGCAAAGCAATGTCGGGTATATGAAAATTTACAAATAAGAAACCTCTTAATGTCCTTTATTCAGATCTAGAACTTCTTGGCAGGATACAGATGTCAGAGTGGGTTAAATGGAAACCCTGTCGAGGCTATGGATGCCTGCTGGCAGCAGTGGCTCTATCAACAGTATTGAGGATTTTATCTTTAATATCGTGGCTTGCTTGGCTTAAGACTGTTATCTGTTTTAATCTTTTAAAACACTGCTGGAATAGTTGGTTAATGATGATGTTTATACGATTTTATGGTTGTTGTTTTTGAGGTGGAATTATCTTTGCTGTCCTAATCTGAATTTGTTTTTTTGGCAGAGATAACTGCTTCTACCAGTGTGTTTCCATTGTTGGCAACCAATTCACATTTTTCCACTCTCTTATAAGCTGCCTACACGATTTTTTTGCAAACCTTAATTTTTCGTCGCAATTCTCAAATGAACGACACTTTTATTTTTGCGTCATTTGCACACTTGCTTTTGTTTTTGTTTTCACGACTATAAGCGTGAAAACCTAGCCTTTCGAATTCGGATTAAAATCATTATTCAATTGTCGTTATCATTCATGTCAATATGCCTATTGCGTTTACCTCTTACTTATCATTATACAGTTGGCAAGACCTTTTGATCTGTACTCATTTAACATTCTTCGATTGATTGTGTAATTTTGTTTCATTGAGTTTGTGATACATTGGGGATTGGATTCACATGTTCTTTGATTGATCTACTTGACACATTGGTATACATAAAAACACATTGGCACATAGGTGTTATGGTTAAAACCTTGATATATATCATTTAATATGACACCTAGTTCATGTTATCAAAACCTTTGGCATTAACTTGGTATTGGTTTCGATGTGTATGTTTGGTTTTAAAACTATGGCATAATGTTTTATTGCGCGCATGGTTTATCCACTTACCAAAGGTTTCAATTGATTGATCTAAATGGCATAGTTATAACACATGTGGGTAGTGATTTGTATAGTGGAAAACACTGACGGTTGTACCATTGGTAATGACTATTCTGCATGGCCAGCAAATAGCTCCACCACCTTCGCACGATGTCATTAATGTTGCTCCTATCCCTGTTTCACCTCTATTAGCTCGGGTAAACCTTCGAGCATTTTGTTCCTATGTATGTTGCATTCAAACCCTGGCTTGTTCACCGTGTGCTCTTCCTTATGGCACCAGTGGTGCGAATTGAGCCGAATGGTAGCCAAGCCTTGCTACTATTCGATAATGCCCGGAAAGACTTATAGGATAGTGGTTGGCTCACGTTTGTATAATGATTTGATTGTTTTAATCTATTTGTTGCACAACAGTTCACCCTGAATTTTGATGGTTGTAGGGCCAAGGTAGGTGACATTCAGCTTGAGTTGAATGAGGAGTTCATTAGATTTTCCACCGAGTTAGTGTCCACAGGCTAGCGATGGTTCAAAAACACTAAAGTTGAGGAGGTGCCATTGCCACTACTGTTCGTATCACAAAAGGTCACATCCTGTGACAGAGGTATGCCCATTATCACGCTTAAACCAAGATGGCATGATGTTTTGATGGTGGTTAAACAATTCGTGACTTGTGAGGGTCAATATGGACTAGTTTTTATTTATCACCTTTTTAATAAATTTTATGGGGTATCCATTGAATATGCCTTTTTATTTCCAGCGAAGTCTTTATAAAGTGGCTAAGAGGTTTAAAAGAGATTAGGTCAATAGTAGCTTGTTCCACCACGGCCTAATCAGACTCATCGTTGTTCATCACTTAAATCTCCATGGTGATAGTTGGCAAGCTTTTGTCTCCCGGAATGGTTTTGATGATACAGAGCCTGTCCAAATTGACAAGCCTGTGGTCAATGAAACTAAGGTCGGGCCACCCGTGCCTTACCATGCCCTGTTTCCCTCTCCTAAACCCTCGACCAACCCTGATATCGACCTACCCGATGTTATAACAGGCAAGACAGAGGATGTTAAAAATCCTGTGAACAAAAGATCAAGGGAAACCCTACTGTCGATGGAAAAGGTAAAAAGAATGCTCGGCTTATCTCGATACTGGCTAGAAATAAACCTAAACCTAATGCTAAGAAGAATCCCATAGTCCTCAAGGAAGACTCAGACTCTGACATCGAACGCTTCCTAGCTAGTGAGTACCCTTATTCTCAAGGTTTGTGCTCCAAGCCACCCTATGATTTCGTTTCTAATTTTCCCCCCTGCCTAAGGAACAATCCCAGTTACCCAGGGATCAAGCTACCTAATGAAACCCTCGGTGATTCTCCCAAACCCTTAACTGTTAGGTAGTCGTCATGCAACTAGTGTGATGTGTGGTTGGGACGATACTATACAGACATTCCCTTACTTCAATCGAAAGTCAAAGCGTTGGAAAACCAAGTTACAGTGTTGACTAGTGAAAGGGACAAGCTTCGAGCTAAGGATAAGAAGCAGAAGACCATTGGCTCCATTGTTTTTAGGAATGTTGAATCGGCTACAACCATTGTCAATTCCAAAATGTTATGACCAAGTTGTCTGCTCATCATCCAGGTATGATTTTGATATCAATTTTGTTTTATCAATTGCTTGGATTAATATAGTGAATTGGTTCCTGAGTTTTGATAAGTCTGTTTATTATTCAAAATGACTTTGACATGGTTTGATTATCAAAACGGTTACAAAGTTAAATGGAGTTATGATTTTGTTTCACGATTTGGTCATGCCTAGTTTAGCAATGGTTTGGTTTTGCATTGGTTTTGATTCGTTTGTCTGTTGTTGTTAGTTAATGTGAACCTGTACAGAGGATTTACATGCTAAAATTGGAGCACGACCATGTTTTGATTTGGTATGATTTCGTTATTGTTGGATTATATCGGCTCCGATTCTTTGGTGTGATTTTGAAATGATTTCGTGAGTTTGATTGTTATGATTTTTTAATATGCTATGAGATGTAATATTCTAAATCAGGAATATGACTCTGTTCGACTCCGATTTGGAAAGGACGACTCTATTTTGTATGAAAATGATATTCTCATTTAGCTTGTGCAAAAGATGTCTGCGCTCGAATCATGGAATTATTTTGATTCACAACGACTTTGTTAAACTCCAACTGTTCGATTTGCTCTTGACTTGATTAGATTGCTCTGTATCTTTAGTTTGTACGATTGATTTTATGAGTTGGATTCGTATTAAAAATAAACTTGATACTGCTCTGTTTGATTTTAATTTTCAAAACGAGTTGGTTAAACCCAGATAGACATATGTGATCTCTGTCAAGTTTGGTTAATAGTTTGTTTTGGAAAAGAACTCAAGTAATAATTTCGTTGAATGTCAATAGACATGTCTGCCCCAATTAGCAATAACAAATGATGGACGATTCCCACAAATCCTGCTATCAACCAATTGATTCCATTATGATTTTTTGTGATAAGTTACACAACAGTTTTGGTTTGATTCGCTAATGGCATGGATCATTGGTTTATGTTAACACAATTATTTCAGTTTGAAAATGATCTTGTTGTTTTCGTATGGATTTGATCGTGCTTCCTGTTGATGAGGCAAAATAAATGATTGCTTATGATTTGTTTAGCTGTATCAATTTCAATTTGATATGAAATGATTTCATTACTGTTCGATACGATTTTGTATACCTGAATTGGTAACGAATTAAACAGAGTATAGCTATCTAGTTTATCGTTTGATTTAGTTCGTTCAAATTGCATACAAGTGTCGATTTGAATAAGGCTTTTGGCAATCAAATATATTTTGATAGTTTGAATGTATTTTCAAATATTTGAATTGGTTTTAATGTTGATTCTGTGTCTGATTTAGACCAGCTATAGAATTGCAAGATTCTGTAGCTAGTCTATAGAATTAGATTTTTATCATTTTCATTAACAAAATATTCTTCTAACTTGCCTATTTTTGTCCTCTTTCAGGTACATCTGAATTGCATTGGACATGCTATGGCAGTCTAGGAGATGATTGTGTGATATAGTTTTTATTTTAGGTTGTTAGTTTAGTCAAACTTGGGATATTTTCCCAGATTTCTGTAAACAGTTTTGATAACTTCCACAGGGATGTTTTACCCTGTGGAAGGTCTTTAAATACTTATTATTTTTGTAATAATGAGCATCCTCACTTGTGGGAGAACCAGGCTATGGATTTCTAATACAAACTGAGACAAGAGTTGATGTCTTTCTACAACTTTCGCTTTCAATATATCAATCTTTTGTTTCAAGTTTATGCATGTCGTTTGTAGTTGATTATAGACTACTTTAGCTATCATAATCTATGCAGAATGATATGATTTAATTAATGTGTTATTCATATCTGATTTCTTTCATTACTTAAAAAATACAACAATCACTTTGTTTCAGTTAATGAATCACAGATTTCTCTTCTTCATTAATTGAATCATTTCGTATAGATCTTTGCATACAAGTTTGTCTAACTGTGAAGATTTATAAATAATGAGATTGTTGTAATTTTTTATGTCTTGTTTGTCCTGTAATCATATTTGAAGAGCATTGCAGGTTATTGTTTATGAGAAGCTCCTAAATAATTCTGTGCGGGTTTCCTCCCTTTGATCAGCTAAGACAATCATTGCACATAGGACGAACCTGGAGCGTTCCTTCAGGTCAGTTTGTTTTTCAGTATTTAATAGGTAGTTTGTTAGTATATTAGTTGTTTAGTTTAGTTAGTTTTTATTTAATATCTTTTTCATAAAATCATAAAAAGCAACAAAAAAAAAAACAATAGCTCTCACTGTCTTATGACAGAATACAAATGAGTTTTTCAGGTTTTCATTCAAATCTGTAAATTGTTAATATTGTACATTTTGTGAATAAGATTTATTTCAGTTAGTAGTTAGATATTTGATTTCTTAGAGTTAGTATAGTATTAGATACTAGATTGTATATATATATATATAGAATAGTTAGATTAGTTTATTAGTGTGTTTTATTTCTTTTTAGTTAGATTAGTTTAGTTTGTTTAATAGTTATTTTTAGTTAGATTAGTTAGTTTATAGTAGTTTTCTTTGTTTGTTTTCTTAGGACCTTATCGGATAATGGAGCCGCTAAACCCGTCAGGGTGGTTCATCCCAAACGACTTGGGTTATTAGACAACCCCGGATCGGTTCCACTCTCCCAGTTGACGGACGATCATTTTCGCCCGTCAACACACACCCAAACGATGGAATATTTTGCATCGATAACCCTTAGAGTCCATATAACAACACAAGAGTGTGACTCCTACATAGCCTAGAATAGAGGATGGATATGCTCTAGGTGAAGAGGCATAGTTTGGGTGAAGTATCCTTGGTTGAGCCATTCTACCAAGTGAAAACCGACGAGGTGATGCATGCCCACAAGATGCAAAGGCTGGACTTGGGCATGAATCTTGGGGGCATGGCCCAAAGTCCAATAAAAATTAATTGAACTAGAAACGCTTTGGGAAGAATTGCAGTAGATGAGATTATAGTACCTCAAGGCTAGGCTAGTAGTGGTAAGCATATAGAAGAGCTTTAGTATGGATATTTTTATTTGCGAGGAAAGCATCTAGGTCTTATGACTTCCATGGATGGCATTGTTTTATACTTTAATGTACAATGAATCAAATGAGACGATCATGGCCATTTCTCATCGAATTTAGTACCGATTTTATTTGACAGAGAATATTATGAACACAAGCGCCACTAAATTTTCATGGGAATTTCTTGAAGCCGCACTAAAACATTTCTTGGGAATTTCTAGAAGCCGCGGAAAAACTTTTCTTTATGAAACCGATTTAATAAAAGAAAAGAAACCGATTTTCTTTGATCAAGAAAATTGTACAAAAGCTCCACGAAATTTTCATGGGAATTTACTGAAGCAGTAGGAAAATTTTTGTTGGGAAAGTCACATACAAACGCACCACAAAATTTTGATGGAAATTCCCGATAGCGACTCAACAATTTTCTTTATGTGGAATGTGACAAGGGTTAATCATCGCCTCTCTTTTCAATTTGTCTTCGCCAAAATGGGGTGAAGTATTTTTGGTTAAAACTTACACATCGAAAAGCAAATTTTGATTGCACAAATAAATTTAGCATAAATTTTATTGGCTTCATGGTGGTGATGGTGTAAACTAACTTAAAAGGATTGGTTATTAGCCTATGCCACCAACCAACTTATAATAAAATCTTGTGAGCTTTATAGCTAGCCTATATTTTAATATAGTACTTGGCCTCACATTATGGATTAATTAAACTATCAACCAATGAACTACACACTTAACGACAAATGTGAAATGTATCACAATGTAATTTGTTATCTATTTTTGTGTTTTTCAAATAAAAAATTTGGGCCATGAACTTGTAGGACCAATTTTATGCACAAGGCTTATTTTGGTGATTTGTGCTACTAAAAATTTTGGATCTTGTTTAGGGAATTAAATAGTTGTTTTGTCAAAGCGTTGCAAACAAAGGTTCTATCCTTCTGACGCATTTATATTCATCAAGCTCTTTCCAACATAGAAAATATCATCTCAATCAAAGTCCATATGAAGAAATCATGACTCTTGCAAGTTGACTTATGCTTTAACCACCATAGTACTAAGTGGATGTCATGTTAGCTCCCATTACTCATACATGTGGAGCTAGTCATGTGTGGACTTTTAAGAAGATTCTAGAGGATCCAAAACCATAACGTTGATGCACACAAAAACCCTAACCCTAACCCTAGACAAGGATCAAGACATGTTAAAAATTGGGCCACTCTGAAAAGAAGGGGTTTCTTTTCTATTGCATTGATCTATGTTCCATAGAAGAGTAGAGCAAAGTAGTGGATATTGAGAGAGGAACAAAAGAAGACAAAGACCATGTAGTAGCCATTCAGGCCACATTTTCTATTGCAACTCCATAGCGAGTCCATATTTAATTGTATTTTTCAATCTATATTTGAGAAGAAAAGAGCAAGGCATTTAATCCTCAACTTTATCTTGGTGATTTGAGATCCTGAAACATTTAGAGCCTGTTTAGGGCACTAAATAGTTGTTTTGGGGGTCAAAAATTTGTAAACAAAGTTCCTATCCCTCTGATGCATTTCTACTCTTCAAGTAGTTTTCAGCATAGCAAATATCATCTCAATTAGAGTCCATACGAGAAAATCATGATTCTCAGAAGTTGACCTATGTTTTTAACCACCATAGCACTAAGTGGATGCCACATTATCTCTCATTACTCACATGTGTATAGCTAGTCATGTGTGGAATTTCAAGAAGATTCTAGAGGATCCAAAACTATAACATTGATGCACACAAAAAACCTAACCCTAACCCTAGACAATGATCAAAACATGTTAAAAACCGTGCCACTAAGAAAAGAAGGGGTTTCATTCTTATTGCATTGATTTGTGGTTCCATAGATGAGTAGAGCAAAGTAGTGGATATTGTGAGAGGAACAAGTGGAGAACAAGACCATGTAGCATACATTCAAGCCACATTTTCTATTGCAACTCCATAGTGAGCCCATCTTTATTTGTATTTTTCCATTCTATATCTAAGAAGAAAAGAGCAAGGCATAGTCCTCAACTTTTGGCTAGGTTAATTAAGGTACATCTCGTGTTCATTGTGTGGAAGGTGTGACATTTACTACTTTAGATTATTTATTAACTTATCAATGTATTTCAATGATTTTGGGCACTATGCTTATAATATAAAATTATACATATTAATGGATAATCCTACAATGTTTTGCAAAAACTTGTAAGATTTGTTGTGATGCACTATCTGGTGGAATATCCGTGATATTTTATAGATCATATTGGTTTCAAAGAAATTTCCCTTGGGGTTTTTGTGGGATATTACAGGATCTAGAAATTGGTTTAAACAAAGAAGTCCCAAACCCTAGCCATGGCGAATGGGAGCAATAACAATCTAAGGAATGAATTGGAGGATATATTCAAAAATATGGAAGCACAATCCTTTGACATATCTCATAGAATGGTGATCCTCATGGAAATGTTAGCAAGGAAGGTTGGACCTTCCAAGGAGTTTGGTAGCTTTAACTTTGACAATGGCTCTAACAAGAAATTTGAAGATAAAGAAGAACTAGAAAAGAAGCCAAAGAACTAGTGAATGTGAAAAGTTTGAAGCTTTATAAGCCTTCCATTTAATATTTGAAAAATGGTGGGCAGTCTTACCTATCATAAAGAACTTAGGACCAGAATCTCAAGGATATTTAGCAGATGATATGATTTTGTAGAGAACTATGGAACAACTAGACAAGAGTAGCAATAACTCTAGCAGGCAGGGTGAAAATGGTAACTTCTAGGCAAGGCCAAATGACACTCCAGGGAGAAGGTTGAGGGAACATTTTCTCATCTCCTTTAGTAAAATATTTTTGGGACCAAAAGCCTCCCAAAATGGGGAGGAATGATCCAAAATGTATCTCCATATAATTTGTAATTTATTTTGGTACTTTGTGAGTGGAAAAATTGGAACTGTAGGGCCCATTTTATTGGGAGGTCCTATTTTGGTGATTCGGGTTCTTGAAACTTCTAAAGCATGTTGAGCCCATCAAATGGTCTGTGAACAAAGTTCATATCTCTCTAATGTTGTTATACTCATCAAGATATTTCCAATGGTGCAAAGATCACCAAAATCAAAGTTCGAGTCACGCAAATTGACCTATGATTTGAATACTATAGCACCAAGTGGATGCTACATCAATGCCAATCAATGCCCATTACTCACACATGTGGAGCTAATCACTTGTGAATTTTTAAGAATCTTCTAAAGGGCCCAAAACCCTAACCCTGATCAGGAGTTGAGGCATGCATAATTTCTAATCCTAACCCTAAACTACTATATATGTCAGATAAAAAGATCAAGACACAGTCATCACCTTGTGAATCATTTTCCCATGATAAATCTTATTTTTATTGTAACATTCTTTGGCCTTGTATAAAAGTTATATCTTTGGAATTTTTTCCCTGGAATCAATGAAACATATCTTGGTGAAATAACTATTTTATGTTGTTTAAATTCTATTTTTGAATACATAAATGGATTATGTGCACAAACTCAACCACTTAAATATACACAAACTCAACCACTTAAATATACATTTCCAACAATTTATGACTGATTTAGAATAAAATTGATCCCAAAATATTCCAAAAAAATTCAAAAATAAAACATTTAAACTAATTATTTTTTCTTAACATTCTCAATTTACCCAAAAGTAGAACATTTAAACTATGTGTCTTTTTTAACATTCTCAATTTATTTTGGAAAAATTATTAACCTCTATTATACGCAATTATCCAATAAAATATGCACAATGATTTGAAAGGATTGGTTACTACACTTGAAGCATGTGTGTATAAATACTCATGATTTTGTCATCTATTCATAAATCCGTGATTCAACTGGAAAATATTGGCATCGGATTGCATTTTGAAAATGTGTGTTTAGCGATAAAGATTTTTTTAAATTTTAATGCAACATGGAGCGAATATCAAGACTTTCGGTGTAGAGGTGGTTGGAATTCACCTTCACTTTAGCTGATTCTGTAAAGGCACAACAAGATGCACAACCAAAGGCACAAGGAGGTGAACAAGGAATGAGACATGAATTAGTCTAAGGCTAGGAACACAAGTGGGGTGCACCATAGGCTGAGACAATGAGGAGAAATGAAGGAATTCTTGGTGTGACAGATCCACAAGTTTAGATAGATTTGTTGTATGGGGCAGAGTCGTGAGCCCACTTATGTAACTAGGATAATATTTCCCTCTTTGTAACGCATTTTTTTTGTTTCGCAATATAATAAATGAAGAAGGATATTAGGCACCATTGGTGTCGCCCACACTATATATGTGTCTCTTGCATTTGCATGTTTTTTGTTGTATGCCAAAATGACTAAGTGTTAAAGAATGTTAACAAATGTCTAAGTATACAATTGAGTTCCATAGAGTAAGAGTGTGACTCCTACATAGCCTAGAATAGAGTATGGGTATGCTCTAGGTGAAGAGGCGTAGTTTGGGTGAAGTATATTTGGTTGAGCCAAGCTACCAAGTGAGAACCGACACGGTGTCGCATGCCCACAAGATGCCAAGGCTCGACTTGGGCATGAAACTTGGTGGCGTGACCCAAAGTCCAATAAAAATTGGTTGAACTAGAAACGCTTGGGGAAGAATTGTAGTAGATGAGATTATAATACCTCAAATCTAGACTAGTAGTGATAAGCATGTAAAAGAGATTTAATATGATTATTTTTATTTGCGAGAAAATGTTTCAAAGACACCCAATTTTTCGACAACACTTAAGAATAAAGTCCTATACTTTAATGTACAATGAATCAAATAAGCCGATCATGGCCATTTCTCGTCGAATTTAGTACCGATTTTATTTGACAGAGAATATTATGAACAAAAGGGCCACCAAATTTTCATGGGAATTTCTTCAAGCCACACTAAAACATTTCATGGGAATTTCTAGAAGCCGCGGAAAAACGTTTCTTTATGAAACCGATTTAATAAAAAAAAAGAAACCGATTTTCTTTGATCAAGAATATTGTACAAAAGTTTCACGAAATTTTCATGGGAATTTCCTGAAGCAGTAGGAAAATTTTTGTTGGGAAAGTCACATACAAACGGGCCACAAAATTTTGATCGAAATTCCCGATAGCGACTCAACAATTTTCTTTATGTGGAATGTGACAAGGGTTAATCATCGTCTCTCTTTTCGATTTGTCCTCGCCAAAATGGGGTGAAGTATTTTTGGTTAAAACTTACACATCGAAAAGCAAATTTTGATTGCACAAATAAATTTAGCATAAATTTTATTGTCTCTTTTTTTTATTGCACTATGATCAAGACATGTTATGTTAAAAATTGGGCCACTAAGAAAAGAAGGGGTTTCTTTCCTATTGCATTGATCTATTGTTTCATAGAAGAGTAAAGCAAAGTAGTGGATATTGAGAGAGGAACAAAAGAAGACAAAGACCATGAAGCAACCATTCAGGCCATATTTTCTATTGCGACTCCATACCAAGTTCATATCTTGGTGTTTTGAGATCCTGAAACTTTTAGAGCATGTTTAGGGAACTAAATAGTTGTTTTGGGGGTCAAAACTTTGCAAACAAAGTTCCTAGCCCTATGATGCATTTCTACTCATCAAGCAGTTTTCAACATAGCAAATATCATCTCAATTAGAGTCCATAAGAGAAAATCATGATTCTCACAAGTTGACCTATGCTTTTAACCACCATAGCACTGAGTGGATGCCACATTATCTCTCATTACTCACATGTGTATAGCTAGTCATGTGTGGAATTTCAAGAAGATTCTAGAGGATCCAAAACCATAACGTTGATGCACACAAAAAACCTAACCCTGACCTTAGACAATGATCAAAACATGTTAAAAATCGTGCCACTGAGAAACGAAGGGGTTTCATTCCCATTGCATTGATTTGTTGTTCCATAGATGAGTAGACTAAAGTAGTGGATATTGTGAGAGGAAAAAGTGGAGAACAAGACCATGTAGCATACATTCAAGCCACATTTTCTATTGCAACTCCATAGTGAGCCCATCTTTATTTGTAATTTTCCATTCTATATCTAAGAAGAAAGGAGCAAGGCATAGTCCTCAACTTTTGGCTAGGTTTATTAAGGTACATCTTGTGTTCATTGTGTGGAAGGTGTGATATTTACTACTTTAGATTATTTATTAACTTCTCATTGTATTTCAATGATTTTGAGCACTATACTTATAATATAAAATTATACATATTAATGGATAATCCTACAATGTTTTGCAAAAACTTGTAAGATCTGTTGTGATGCACTATCCGACGGAATATCCATGGTATTTTATAGATCATATTGGTATCAAAGAAATTTTCCTTAGGGCTTTTGTGGGATATTAAAGGATCTAGAAATTGGTTTAAACAAAGAAGTCCCAAACCCTAGCCATGGCAAATGGGTGGAATAACAATCTAAGCAATGAATTGGAGGATACATTCAAAAATATGGAAGCACAATCCTTTGACATATCTCATAGAATGGTGATCCTCATGGAAATGTTAGCGAGGAAGTTTGGACCTTCCAAGGAGTTTGGTAGCTTTAACTTTGACAATGGCTCTAATTAGAAATTTGAAGATAAAGAAGAACTAGAAAAGAGGCCAAAGAAAGGGGAATGAAGTTTTGAATCACATCTTCACAATCTCTATTCAAATTGGAAGCAAAAGAGGAAATCAACCCCTATCAAGGTGAGTTCAATGTTGTAAATTTGAATCAATGGTTTCAATTGTTAGAATTCTATTTTAGTGTGCATAACATAAGAGAAGAGTAAAAGATACCATCTCCCAATTGAAGTTAGAGGGCCATGCCAAAACATGCTAGTAAAGCCACACATAAACTCTTAAGCTATAGAGTGATACCCCAATAACTAAATGGGAGGTCTTTAAAACCCTCATTAAGTTTTGGTTTTACCCTATTATGTATGAAGAGGACCAATAGATCCATTGATGGCATCACAAACTCTACAAGAGTATACCACTTAGTTTAGAAAACAAGCCATTTTGTTGGGAATATCTCCCAAGAACCCAAATGTACTCAAATATTTAGGTGATCTCCATAGTGATTTAATGTGGCAAGTGATTCTCTTCCAACCAAGGACCATTGATGAGGCCTATGTGCAAGAACAATATCTCGAGATCGACAAGATGAAAGTATATCAAATGGGTTTCCACACAAATAGACCAACAATGTGCTTCGAAGGAGGACAAGAAGAAGTGGAAAGGAAAGGGTAAGAAGAAAACAACCACTACACATTGGTTCAAGGATCCAAGCAACCATTTTGACCCTTGTAATATTTATGGGAAGATTGAAGATAAGTGTTGGAATATATATCCCGTGTTGAATCCAAATAAACATAAAATGGAGGCTAAGAAGAAGAACATGATATCCATGGATTCAAGCAACCGGGTAAATAACAACTCAAATGTAGACATGAGTATTCTCTACACCACAAGGAGGTAAGTCTAAATAGTCTCCATTCAAAGGATTACTAACTCTTCCATATCAAGATCCAAGTCAAGAAAACAAAGGTGTATGCTCCATCTGACTCCAATTCACAAGAAACCTCATAGTAGAGGCTCTGATAAGTATGCTTGGATTGGAAGTTCATGACCATCATTTCCAATATCCATTTGGATGGGTAAATAAGGATGTAGATATTAGAGACACACAATGTACGATAAGAACTTACATATTAAGTGAAAACTACATTGATGAGGTGGAGGTAGATGTGGTACCACTTCATGTGTGTGTTGTACTGCTTGAAATTCACTACATGTACATGTGGGATGTGATCTTTATGAGGTGAGAAAACCAATACCCCCTAGTCAAGGATGGAAAAACCTTCATCATAAATGCACATAAAGTTAAATT
>JZKD02S1683391.1:507752-519342 GCA_000966675.3 Picea glauca
GATTTGCAACAGACCCACCTTCTGACATCTTCATATTAAATAATCTCTTCATTAGAAATACCTTATTGGACGCCAAGGGTTTTTCATACAATTTGGCCAATGCATCCATCAAACCATTTGTTGTCTTTTCTTTGGAAATATTGAAATCCACCGACGTTGCCAGGCTCAGCCGTATCGTTCCTAGATCCTTTCTGTCAAGAATCTCTCATTCTTTGGCCATCGGCTTCTTTGCTACTCCACCCAATGGTAGGAATAGATCCTTCTTATATAAATAATCTTCCATCTGCATCTTCCGTAACTAGTAGTTTTGGTCATTAAATTTCTCGACCCTAAAATTTCCATCTTCTGACATTGCTCCCACTCAAACCAGGAACCCTCTTTTCTTGCGAGTTACCTTTCGTTCTGATACCAATTTTTAGAAAAACAGGACCGTGGAGCAATAAAATAAAACAAATGCGGAAACAAAACATAGAAGATACACAATGCAAAAGAGACACAGATTTACGTGGTTCACCTAGTGTGGGCTACGCCCACCAGAGAAATTGCCAGGTCCTTCCTTTATTATTATCCAACAAATTAAGGGATACAACCTACAACAAAACCTGTTGTAACTTCCTCTTCTTTATCTCACAGTCTCCTCTCTCAGAATACAATATTCGCCATCAACCATAGCCACAATACATTTCCCTCGTAAAAGAGGGTTGCCTTCTGGGGAAAAAAACCCTAACTTAATCTCTACCGTTAGATCTGTGACCTTATAATGAATGGTCCAGATTTACAATGAAATTGCAATATACATTTACAAGGAAATTTTTCTTTTGGGGGCCCGCTTGCCCCCAGACCCTCTAGCGGGGGGATAGCCCCCCCGTACCCCGCAGAGGGGGTACCCCCCCTCTACACTTCCCCACATGGAAGAGTGTACATACTTTTGGGGTGTAAATACTTCATGGGGTATAAACACGGTTGAAAGTAAAAGACCTCTGAATCAGGAAGATAATCAGGCTCCATAACCAACAATATGTATATGAGAAGATATAGAGACCACCAAGCACATGTCCCCACTAGAGGTAGCCAAAATGATGAACACAGGGGACACTTTATTTCTTGCGGATACTATCTAGGGTGAAACTATCTTTTGGTCTTGGAGTAAGACATAAAACTACTTCTGATTGGCTAAGAGCTCATCTTCCTTAGATGAGAGGAAACAAGCTAGCAACCCAAAACCCAGGGGCCTCTAGTAGGACTGGAAGCCTACACCCGTATGAACAACTAATAGGTCATTTTAGGTGGCGTGGTTTTCCTTGAATATTGTTGATGAGTCAGCCCACATTCGTAGATAACAACCAATTATGACTAGCCTAATTTCCAATTGACAATTGAGTTATTATAGGTTTTACATTATAGAGGTACTAGAGAAGTATGACATGTATAACTTTAAGGTGGTGGTATTGGAAATGATAAGAGAATACAAACCATCTTTCAAACTACCTAACTTACGGAACACTACGTATGCATGGTTGTTTCACAAAATGCACTTCTTTAAGGTAGGTATTTTTTCATAGATGATGATAAATTGTTTAGTAATTTAAATCCTTCACTGTGAGTTGGATGCATAAACTGTGATTCACAAACGAATCGTTTCTAGCACTTTTGACAAATTAAAAAGTCAAAAAATTGTAGAATTACAATTGAGAAATCCATTTTGGTTGATTGGTCCTTAGCTTCTTTTGGCATTCCTCAATGAAAATGGTTTCACAAACAAAAAATTATGGCCGAGAATAGAGCTCAAATCCAAGTTTACTAGATATCTCCACTCCAAGCCCCAAAAAAGCATTCAATTGTTTGTGTCTTGAATATTTTAAACAAAATCGTGTGGATAGATTGTTAGCAATTAGAAATCATATAAGAATTACTCAAGAGGTTTTCTACTTCAATGGCCATCTCCATTGGTAGGTTTTTCCTCATCCTCCTATGGGTGAATTTCATATGTAATATTTATGGAACTCTAATCTTGAGAGCTTCTCATTAGGATTCGATGAGTCATGATTGGTGCAAATTGTTGAGGTGATGACCCTCTCGTGCACTTTGAAGTATAGATCTCATCTGAGTCGATTTTTTTCCAAATTCTAATTGAATTGGATTGGTAACCCATGAAAATGTCTTGATACATAGCAACAACTTTCCATTTCCTCCATTTCCAATAGTCCTTGTAAGATTCTCTTTATATATATCATCACGGAATTGTTCTTTAAATCTCCATTATAAACAATAATTTGGGTTGATATGTTTCATCGTATTTCTAGAGTCTCTCAAACACCAACACGTGTCACTTAATGTTTGTTTTATGTTTTGTCCTAGAAACCACCATGTGTCCTCTACTCATTGGTCTATGTTCCATCATGCAACGTATTGTACCTTTCCATCTTGCTCGACACCCCCTACATCCCCTATTCACTTCACATTTCCTTCGTTCTCTAAACATTATCCTTTGATTTCACTCCATCATTGTCTCTTCACTCTCTTAATTTTTGTTGAAGGCCTTTTGGGAACCCATTGAATGTGCACACTCCTTGGGTAGATTAAGTGACATAATGGACTAAGAGCACAAGGAGGAAATAATAGGTTGGGTAAACGAAGACATTTGGGTGTGGAAAGAACCACCTTGGGGAAATATGGTGACATGAGATCCCAGGGGGCACACACCCTTCTTCCCTTACGATGGAAATTGGAGTCTTAGGTTGTGTTTGGGAAAGGGCGAGGCAACTTGAGAGCACTCCCAAATAGTGGACCTATTTTCCCTTGGCAGCATGGGCGTGCTAGAGAGGTTGAACAAACCCATTGGCACAACCATAGAGAGTCATGGTGACCGACACAAGGAAGAGAACACGACAAGGGTCACACACCCAAGGGTGGGACGTGTCAATCCAAGAGACATATCGGTTGGTGGGAAAAAATGCTCGTTTGGGTGCATCAAGTCCACAGTGGGGCAAAACGGTCGGTTGAGTGTGAAAATTCATGAAGGGGTGCGACACACTAAAAATGTATATTATAGAGATGAATAATCCCTAGCATCGCTGCCATCAAGAAAAGTTTTTCTCAACACTCATATGTCGTGATTGGAATTTGACAAAAAAATTGAAGGAGATAACTTAATCCATTAAACCATGTTATCTACCCCAAAAAACCATAAATATAACATTCAAATCTTAAAAGAAAATAAACTCCTTTAATTATCCACACTTCACAAACTTTGTTATCCTTAGGGTTTTCATATTACCGTCGTTTTAAAAAGGATAGAAAATTACCATCTTATTTGGATGCACTTTTTCCATCCTTATTCCTGTAAATATTTTGGACCTCTCCAATGTAAATTTCATGTAAAATTATTCGATTATGGGATCCACGGGATGCAGAGACATACACAATCCCATTTTTTCCATCATTATCTAGTTTGAACATTTATAACATCTAACGACTCCTGAGCCTAGTGAAAATCAATTCATCAAAATAAAATATTGTATGAAATCTATGGATGGAAAAACATGGGTTCAATGTTGTGCACTTGGTTTGACATGGGAAAATGGAAACACGTTTATATAGTCTGATCATTTATAACATGCAACCACAAATTTGAAACTCTAGGCTTACTTAAAATTAATTTATTTGAAATATTTCGTCTGATTGCATATATGTTGTTAACAATAAGCCTGATTGTTATAAACATTTGAAATAGCCTTAAACATAGTAACATGAATTTGGTCCAAACATTTTGTGCAATTGTAATTGACGAAATTTTCCACTGTATCTTGATGCTCTTTTTCCATAGTTATACATGTACACTCGTTGGACCTCTCCAACGTAAAGTTCAATTAAAGTTTGGTTGTCGGATCTGCAAGATGAAGACATACCCAATCGTCGGCAAGTTAACATCGTATGCAAGAAACCCTTACAATCAAAACAAAGCATGCAAGTTAATATCATCACAATCGTCTGCAAGTTAATATCATCACAAAACAAAATCCAAAAATGAATAATACCTAGCCTAGCTACCACAAAGGAAACTTTATCGTAACCTTCAGTTGTTGTGATTGGCATATTGTAAAGAAGCGGGAAGTAGATCAAAGAAAGAAACATTTCTCCTATGAATATATAAAAAAATTTGCATTCAAAATGGACCCGAAATAGATATGTTCAAATAAACAACATTACATATGGAAGAATGCTCTAGTTTTCTGCAAAAACATTTAGACATTAAATGGGCATTTATGGAAGCGACCATCTTTTGTAAATGTGCATATAAAAAATCTGTCATTTGTAAATGTGAATTTATGGAAGTCGGCTTCCATATATCCACATGTACCAAATCCAACTTCCATAAATGTGCATTTGCGGAAGCCTCCTTCTATAAATGTGCATATACAGAACCAGTCATTTGTATATGGAAGGGAGGGAGGGAAATGGGGTAGAGGGAGAGGGAATTTGACATCCATAAATACATATTTACGGATGACATATTCCATATATGCACATTTACAGAAGACGAATTCCATATATGTGCGCTTATGTCGCTCCCGTATATGTGCATTTACAGACAACAACTTATGTATACACACATTTACGAAAGTTGATTTTTGTATATGCGAGCTTCCGTAAATGCACATTTATGGAAGTTGGATTCTGTATATGTGCATATATGGAAACACACATACAGAAGTCAACTTCCATAAATATGTATTTATGAATGACAGGTTTGGTGTATGCACATTTATGAAAGTTGACCACTTTTACATATGCACATTTGCAGATGACAACTTTTGTAAATGCGCATATACAAAATATGTCATTCGTAAATGCACATTTATGGAATTTAGTTTCCGTATATGTGCACTTATGTATATACACATATACTGAATCCAACTTCCATAAATGCGCATTTACGGAAGCACGGATATATGGAAATTGTCTTCCGTAAATGTTCATATAGAGAATCTGTCATCTATATATGGAAGGGAGGGAGGGAAACAGGGGTAGAAGGGGGGCAAAGTCGGCTTCCATAAATGTGCATTTATAGAAAAAATATTCTTTATATGCGCATTTATAGAAGGAGGATTCTGTATATGCATGCTTATGTATATGCGCATTTATGGAAGTTGGATTCGGTATATGCGCATATACATAAGCGTGCATATGTGGAATACAACTTCTATAAGTGTACATTTACTAATAAATTTTTTTGTATATGCACATTTACAGAAGCCAATCGCTTCTATATATGTGCATTTATGAACGACAACTTATGTATATGCACATTTACGAAATCCAACTTCTGTATATGCGCACTTCCGTAAATCCACATTTATGGAAGTTGGATTTTGTATATGCTCATATACAAAAGCACACATATACAAAATTTGACTTCCATGAATATCCATTTATGAACGATAGGTTCTGTATATGTGCATTTACGGAAGCTAACCACTTCCCTATATGTGCATTTGTGGACGAGAGCTTCCATAAATGCACATATATGAATTTTTTCATCCATAAATGCACATTTATGGAAATTGACTTCTGTATCCAACTTCCATAAATGCACATTACGAAAGAGCACATATAAGGAAAGTGACTTCAGTGAATGCGCATATATGAAATATGTCATTCATAAATGCACATTTATGGAATTCAGTTTCTGTATATACATGCTTCCATATATGCACATATACTGAATCCAACCTCCTTAAATGCACATTTACAAAAGCACGTATATACGGAAGCCTCCTTCCGTAAATGCGCATATCAAGAATCTATCGTCCTTATACATAAGGGAGGGAGGGAAAGGGGGAAGAGGGGGAGGGATGTCAACATCCATAAATGTGCATTTACAGAAGACATATTCCATATATGCACATTTACTGAAGGTGGCTTCCATATATGTGGGCTTCCATAAATGCACATATAGGGAAGCATTGAGCTTCCGTAAATGTGCATATACAAAATTTGTCATTCGTAAATGTGCATTTATGGAAGTTATCTTATTTATATGCATGCCTTGGTATATGCACATATACTGAATCCAACTTCCATAAATGTGAATTTACGGAAGCATGCATATACAAAAGTCACCTTTCGTAAATGCGCATATGCCAAATCTGTCGTCTGTATATGGAAGGGAGGGAAAGGGGGCAAGAGGAGGAGGGAAGTTAACTTCCATAAATGCATGTTTATTGATAAAAAATTATGTACATGGGCATTCATGGAAGGTGGATTCCATATATGCGTGCTTCTGCATATGCAACTTCCATAAATGTGCATATACGAAAGTGGTCAACTTCTGAAATGCACATATACATAACCTATCATTCGTAAATTTGTATTTATGGAAGTCAACTTATATATATGTGTGCTTCTATATATGCACATAAAAAAAATCCAACTTGCATAAATGAAAAGTTATGAAAGCGCACATATATGGAATCCAACTTCTTCAAATGAACATATATGGAAGATGTCGTCCGTAAATGCACATATACAGAAGCGTCCATCTTTCTGTAAATGAAGATATACAAACTCTGTCATTTGTAAATGCGAATTTATGGAAGTTTACTTTTGTATATCCTCATATACTTAATCCAGCTTCCATAAATGTGCATTTACGGAAGCGTGCATATATAGAAGAAACCTTTTATAAATGTGCATATACGGAATCTGTCGTCCATAAATGCACATTTATGGAATTATTCTTTCCTATATGTTCACTTATGTATATGCACATATATGGAATCCAAATTCCATAAATGTGCATTTATAGAAGCCTGCATATACGAAATATGGCTTCCGTAAATGCATATATACGAAAGTGGTCAGCATCGAATTTCATATATGCACATATACGGAAGTCGACCACTTCCTTATATGCAGATATACAGAAGCCAACCACTTGCATATATGTGCATATATGAATGTGATCAGCTTCCATATATGCGCATATACGAAAGATGACCATTTTTGTATATGCACATATATGGAAGTGGTCAGCTTCTGTATATGCACATATACGAAAGTGGTCTCACTTCTCTATATGCACATATACAGAAGTGGACCACTTCCATATATGCACATATACAGAAGCTCACCATATATGCACATATACATAAGCTAACCATATATGCGCATATACATAAGTCGACTACTTCCGTATATGCGCATATACGAAAGTGGTCAGCATCCATATATGCACATATACGGAAGCCGATCATTTTCGTATATGCACATATATGAAATCACATATATGAAATCATTTTGTGAATGCACATATATGCTTCCTTATATGCATATATGGAAGTTGACCAGTTCTGTATATGCGCATATACAAAAGATGACCACTTATGTATATGCGCATATATAGAAGCTGACCACTTCTATATATCCGCATATATGGAAGCTGACCACTTCCGTATATGAACATATACAAAAATGGTCAGCTTTTGTGAGGTATTTTGAAGAATCGAATGGTCGTGAGGGATCCTGAAGGATCCTTAGATCCACGGTCCACATTAACTTCAGGACTTCAGGGTTTTTGTGTTACCAAACCTCTGTCCTCCCAAAGTGGTCAACATTGGGCTGACTATATTGTAGATCTAATGGTTAGGATAGTTCCCAGGCATCCTTAGATTTACAACCTAGATTAAATTCGGGACTTCGGGGGTTTTGGTGTTACCAAACCTTTGTCCTCTCAAAGTGGTCAATGTCGGGCTGACTATATCGTAGATCCAATTGATGGGATAGTTCCTGGGCATCCTTAAATCTATGGCCTATATTAACTTCGAGAATTAGGGATTTCGGGGGATTCACCTCCTGTACAACGAATATTCTCAATTCATCAGACCCGCGAAGTCTGAAGGGATCTAAGGGTTAACACCCATGTTCCTTCTCCAGATCCGACGATAGTGAAGAACTTCAACTTATCCCAAACTAATCTCATCCATTCGTCTTCCAAACGAAAGGATCTCTCCATTTGGGGCTGAAACTCATTATCCTACCTGAGATTTGTCATATCCTTAAGTACTTAGGTATTTTTAACTAATTCTCCTAAACTTAACACTTAGAGAAATCCTCTACGCACCCCTTGCACGCATCGCCTTACAGAGACTCTATGCATACATGCACTACCTCTCATGAGTGTAACCGACTCCTTCCTTCAGAATGAATGGGAGTGTCGGCATGCACACGTGAGGTTATGCCCAAAGTCAACAAATTCACAGTTCATTTATTTTAACTTGAGCCACCACAAGGATCAGGCATTTACATGTACAGACTAGAGAATTCCTTATTTTCCTAAATACACAATTAGGCAGAATTGAAGGGATACAGTATAACCATTAAGAAAACATGCCCATTCCTACAACATTCATAGGATATCCAACTTTAATTCACAGTTACCACCTAAATACACAGGATATGAGAATACTTATTTATTACAGGTTGAAGCCAATTAATTGACTATGGGTGTTCATCCTTCCACCCAACCATAGGCTCAGAGGAATTCATTCTTAGCGCTCTAGCCACCCCTGTGCCAACCCATGATATCTCCAGGGAATTTATGCCAATTCTCAACGATCCTTTCTCCCTCAGATCTTCTGTGAGGTTTATTATGTGCTTCCTCAGCATCAAGATCGTGACATTTTGCTTAGGTCTCGTTTTTGGAAAAATATTTGATATTTCTCTCTCTGTCCTGGCCTCTAGGAGGTTTATTAGATGCTTCTCCAGCATCAAGATTGTTTCCTTCGGCTCGTTTTCCACTGGAGTGTGCCTCTCATTCTCCACTCTTCTCTTTATATTATCTTGTGTTCCTTGCACGCACATCCCTCCTATCCTGTTTCCTCCTGTCATAAGGAAATTCAGGTCTGTATGGGTCTGCCAGACCCCATGGTACTTCAGGCTGACCTTTTGTAGCTAGACCATGCTTCCAGTCATGGGGGTGGTTGAGGGTTCAACAACTAGTCCTTTTCTTATTAATTGTTCTCTTATCGTTTTCACATTCTTTCCTCTAGTGATATCATGTCTAGTACTTTCAAGGCTTCACCCCCACAGTTAGTTATTGGAAATTAAACAATAATACATTTACACTGCTCCCATGCCACAACATGGTAGTCCCAATTAATGATTAATTACAATTTGGGGGAAATAGGGGTGTTACACTATTGGAAATGGAGGAAATGGAAAGTTGTTTCTATGTATAAAGATATTTTACCAATCCAATTCAATTAGAGGTTGGAAACAATCAACTTAGATGAGATCCATATTTCGAAGTGCACAAGACGGTCATCACCTCAACAATTTTCATTAGTGATGACTCATTGACTCCTAATGACAAGCTCTCAAGACTAGAGTTCCATCAATAGTGCATATGAAATTCACCCATAGGAGGATCAGGAAAAACCTACCAATCACAATGACCATTTAAGCAACAAACCTCTCGAGTACTTCCTGTATGATTTCTAATTGTTAACAATATATCTACACGATTTCATTTAGAATATTCAAGACACGAACAATTGAATGATTTTTTGGGGCTTGGAGTAGATCTATCTAGTAAAGTTGGATTTGAGTCCTATTCTAGGCCATAATGTTTTTTTTCCTGAGACCATTTTCATTGAGGAATGCCAAAAGAAGCAAAGGACCAATCAACCAAAATGGATTTCTCAATTGTAATCCTACAATTGTTTGACTTTTTAATTTGTCAAAAGTGCTAGAGACGATTGGTTTGTGAATTACAGTTGACACATCCAAATTGCACTGAAGGATTTAAGTTACTAAACAAATTATCATCATCTATGAAAAAATATCTACCTTAAAGAAGTGCCTTTTGTGAAACAACCATGCATATGTAGTGTTCCATAAGTTAGGTACTTCGAAAGATGCTTTGTATTCTCTTATCATTTCCAATACCACCACCCTAAAGTTATACATTCCATACTACTCTAGTACCTCTATAATGCAAAACCTATAATAACACATTTGTCAATTGGAAATTAGGCCAGTCATCATTGGTTGTTATCTACGAATGTGGGCTGACTTACCAACAATATTCAAGGAAAACTACGCCACTTGAAATGACCTATTGGTGGTTCATAAGGAGGTAGGCTTCAACTCCTTCTATAGGCCTTTGGGTTTTGGGTTGTTAGCTTGTTTCCTTTCATCTAAGGAAGATGAGCTCTTAGCCAATTAGAAGTAGTTTTATGTCTTACTCCAATACCAAAAGATAGTTTCACCCTAGATAGCATCTTGAAGAAAGAAAGTGTCCCTTGTGGTCATCATTATGGCTACCTCTAGTGGGGTCATGTGCTCGGGGGTCTCTATATCTTATCATATACATATAATGTAATAATTTTCCAATGTTGACTCCCATTTAACCTTATATAATGTTTGAACCTAATTTAAACACTATAGAGATGATGGGATGAACCTAATTTAAATGTTATATTTTTAATAACCTTTATAATCATCATTAACAAATGTTCTTGAGGAATTTTAAAACTTACTTCCTACCATATCTAAAATGGACTTCGACAACAAAGTATGTTTATCTTCCTTTATTTGTAGAGACGGTGGGATGAACCTTATTTAATTGTTATAATTTTAATAGCCTTTATAATCCTCATTGATGAATGTTTTTATGAAATTTAAAACTTACTTCCTACCGTATCTACCAATCAATATATGTTGAAACTTATTTTCTACGTTACCTAAAAATCACCCATGAAACTTATTTTCTACGTTACCTAAAAATCAACCATGCCTTGCAAGGGTGTGTGGTAAGCATTTGCACAAGGCTTTAATGAGTGTGGCTTATGAGAGTTATGAGAGCAGATGACCTCTCTACTCTACTTTTAAGACAATCATTTTGACAGAAAAATAAAAATAGAATAAAAGGTTCAAAGATATTTTCCAATAGATTTATGAGGCCAACTGAAAAGCTAAATGTGAAGAAACTAGTATTTGGATGACTTGTGTTTAATATGTTTGAAGTAATATTATGACAACATGTCAAAATCTATTTTATGATGAGAGATCATTTTACATTTCCTTTGTAATTGGCAGCTACATAATCTAGGGTAAGGTTTGTGAAAGTTTCAATTGTTAATTGACAATGTCAAATAAGTGTTGGAGCTATCACTCAAAAGGTAGAAATAGTAGTTTCTTTCTAGTTGTACAGTTGATATCATTGTATGGAAATTCTATTGCTCGTAAAACACCAAACATTTGTCGCATAGTATTCATCTATGAAAATGGAGTCTACGTTTAGAGCTTACAACCAGTGAATCGTGTTCCTTATTTCTATTTTCTACGTACCAAAGGAAACTTTTTGTAAGACCAACAAAATAGGGTGAGGAGGAGGTGACAAAGGACAAGACAAAAGGAAAACTTATATATGCACAAAGTATACGACATATATAATTTTTCAATTCACCCAAAGCACAAGACAAATGGAATTTTTCAATTCACCCAAAACACATGACAAATGGAATTTTTCTATATGCTCTCAACAAAGGACAAAAGATTCTAGAAAGACCATGCCCCTTAAAAACTC
>JZKD02S1683391.1:535924-547128 GCA_000966675.3 Picea glauca
TACAGAAGAATCCAGAGTTACTCAAGCGTTGCGGACAACACTTGTCTCAAGGGGAGGGGCATTTTAAGCCCTAATATTGGCTCATTACCCCTTAATTGGGGCATATTATATTAGTGATGTTATTTTATTTATGTCGGCTTAGGCCATTAGTTGTAATTATACCTCCTAGTCTCCTAAATATACCAAGGAGACATTTTCATTTTGAATCATCTTGTACTTAAATATTTAAGTGGGGTAAAAGGAGGTTGCCCCCTCGAAGAGGCTTATTATATGAAATTATCTCTTTTGCAAGGCATTCAGTACTTTTTATGAGGCTTTTCTATGCTATATTGATATTTGGTTCTTAACAGAGATGTAGTTCTTTGCTCTGTTTTTGTCTTGAATAGAAGTCTAACCAAGACCGTGAGGGATCGTGTACCTCAGGAAGCCTGGGATGGTAAGCCTTGCAATGTTTATCATTTCAAAATTTTTGGATGTGTTGAATTTGCACATGTACCTGTAGAAATGAGAAGGAAGTTGGATGACAAAAGCGAGAGATGTATCTTTGTTGGATACAGTGAAGAGTCTAGGGCATACAAACTCTACAATTCCATTACCCAGAAATATGTAATCAACAAAGATGTTCAATTTAAAGAATATGAAGCCTAGGATGGAAGTATTGACAAATCAATTTCAGAGGGAGCTGTGTTAACTCGTGAAGATGATAATGGAGCTAAGCAGGCTGAAGGAGATGGACAGATGGTTCCACATGCACATACGCTTGCAGCAAGAAGTCCAACAAGGCTAGCACCAAATTTCAGCCCATCTCAATTTAGAACGCCAAGAACTCATGAGCGTGGTGACCCATCTGGACATGGTGGACATCAAACAGATTCACAGGTAAGCAGTGAATCAGATCCTACTTAGGTTTCATTGAAAAATAGATTTAAAGGGCATAAAACTAGAATTTTAAGAGAATTATATGATCAGAATGAAGAGGTAGATCAGATTTCAAATTTTGCAATTATAGCTTATGATCATGTAAGTTATGATGAAGTTGCTAAAGAGGATGTCTAAATAAAAGCAATGGATGAGGAGATTGATTCCATTGAAAGGAATAACACTTGGGATCTTGTCAATGTACCTGAAGGAAAGAAAAGTATCGGTGTTAAGTGAGTTTTTAAGACTAAGCTGAATGCAGAAGGTGATATTGAGAAGTACAAGGCAAGACATGTAGCTTAGGGGTTTAGTCAGCAACCCGATATTGATTACAATGAAACCTTTGCTCCTGTAGCAAGGATTGACACAATAAGGATGGTCTTAGCTATTGTAGCTTAGAATAGATCGATCATGCATCAGATGGACATCAAGTCTACATTTTTAAATGGATATTTCGAAGAAGAAGTTTATGTAAGACAACCTTCGGGTTATGAGATTGATAAACACAGAGATTAGGTTTACAAGTTAAGGAAAGCTTTATATGGATTGAGGTAGGCATCCAGAGTTTGGTATAGCAGGATTGATGAATACCTAATTAGTGTTGGATTCAGCAAAAGTCCAAGTGAACCAATTCTGTATACAAAGGTAGACCAAAAAGGTAAAATTTTTATTGTCTGTTTGTATGTTGATGACCTGATTTTTACTGGAGATCTATCTGTAGATGATTTTAAAAATGCCATGAAAACAGAGTTTGAGATGACTGATTTAGGTTTGATGAAATTTTTTCTTGGAATTGAAGTAGATCAATCTCATGATGGCATTTTCATTTGTCAAACTAACTATGCAAATGAAGCGCTGAAAAGGTTTAGAATGTTGAATTGCAAGATAGCTACAACACCAATGACAACTGGTGTTAATCTGAGCAAGTATGATGAAGGATCATATGTTGATCCAACCAGGCTGGTTGGAAGCCTTATGTACTTAACAACAACCAGACCTGACATTATGTTTGTTGTGAGTTTGATTTCTAGATTCATGGAGACTCTGAAGAGTACTCATTGGCAACCATGAAAGAGGATCTTGAGATATGTTGCTGGAACAACTAACTTTGGTATCTGATACACATCAAATTTAAACTTTGAGCTGATCGGATATACTGATAGTGATTTTGCAGGTTCCATTGATGATAGGAAAAGCACATCTGGGAATGTGTTCAGTCTTGGATCTGGAGTAGTGGCATGGGAATCAAAGAAACAACCCATTGTGACTCTATCTTCTACTGAGGTAGAGGATGTTGCAACAGCTGCAACTGCATGTCAAGCTGTGTGGATGAGAAGGGTCTTGAATGAATTGTTGCATAACCAGAATGATGCAACCCAAATTGTCTGTGACAATAAGTCTGCCATTGCATTGTAAAGGAATTACGTTTTTCACAAACAAAGTAACCACATTGATACAAGGTATCATTTCATTCGAGAGATGGTAACTGGTAAGGAGATTTTTGTTCAATTCTGCAGATCTGAAGAACAATTTGCAGACATTTTTACAAAGCCTTTGGGAAATGAATTGTTTAGAAAACATAGAACTAATATTGGGGTTTGCAAGATGTAACGCATTGTTTACAACAATTTTGTTTTACATATTTTAGTTTGTTTTTCCCTGAAATGATTAAGAGGGAATATGTCAGAGATTAATCATTTCACTCCCTGGATAGCGACGGATCGGTGGCAGTCTTGACTCTTCAAGACTTGAGGACTTAGCACCGATTTACTAAATTGTTTTAAATTGCTTAAATGGTGGTTGGCTTAACTTGTGCAGGCTTGAAACACCATCATTGCCTTAATCAAATTCTTTTAGAGATCGAAGGGGCATTTTTCGTTTGGTATAAGTACCTGAAATGGATTGTAATCTGTATCATCTCGAAAACAATTTTGAATCAAGTTGGTTACCTTGTATTTGGTGCTCTGCTATGCGTTTATATTTTACTTAGTTTGTAAACTCATTTTATCTCTTGATAAAAAATTCGTTTTTGAACAAACGCAATAATTTCTTGTTTTTACCGATTGGGAATCCGGTTTTACATTTATCCCAAAATTACTTGTTGGAGTGTATATGATTTGAAAAATCATTTTAATTACAAGTTTGTTATTTCGCATTTCAGAGTTCACTTATTAAAAAGTGCGTGGAGTTCCTTTGCTTTACCAAACACCGAAACCCGAAATTGTTGGGCCCATAGTTTATTCGCATTTCGCATTCGGCAATTGTTGTTTTGTTTTATTTTTGCATTGGGTGTTTGCAAACCCTGAACCCCGAAACCCAGAGTGCTGGCCACATTCCATTTGCATTTTCGTGATTGGGGAGTTGTTATGTGTTGGTGTTTGACATTTGTAATCACCAAACCCCGAACCTCGAACCCCAAAACCCAAAGTGTTGGGCCCACAGCCTTTTCGCATTTCGCGATTCGGAAAACAGCGTGGTCTTTTGTTTTTTGTGTTCGACGTTTGTAATCGCCGAAATCCTATTAGCATCCATTTTTTACATACGAGTTCATGTCAAATAACAGTCTTCACAAACATTTGTTTGGTACGTTGTTGTCATCAATCCTGTGTATTTTTCCACGATTCAAGTTGTTTTTTGAAATTCTCTGTATTGTTTCAATTAGTTGTGTCGAGGTTTTCAAATACTTTTATTGGAGATCCACAAGAGAGACACAAAATGTTTTTGAGTTGGGAAAATCATTTAAAGATTATAGTGAGAGACCTACCATCCAGCCCACACAACCGGATTTCATAGATGCTGATGCAGGGAGACCTACGAATTTTACTCCCGTCTCTTTATTTTCTCCTTAGTCTAACTAGCATTAGTCGCTGTAGACGCAAGCTTTGATTCTAGAAGACGCAAGCACCCATATATTTTTAGTAGTGAGAAGTCTGAGCATGATATCCATGTCAATCATAGCTGAGAATGTTTGGTTTGAAGAAGTTGGGTATCATCTTCCTTTGTCTTAACTTAATCGTTTGTTTGAAAGGTGGATAGTATCAAGATAGGTTACAAATTTCGTTTTTTTTTCTCAACTTTTTTTTTAAAATTGGTTCATAAAGTATATTTTCTAAAAGTTTGTTAATTACATCTAATTTTATAAATTTATATTTATTGATAATGGTCAGATTTAAATTATCTTTTAATCATAAAAAGTTTTTCTTTATCTCAAAAAATTCATCTAAATTATTTAATCTGTTTAGAATATTCTTTTTCTTACAAGAAATTGAAAATCAATATTTTATAAATTATCTTCATAACATATTAAAATATGGTCTAATCATTACTGAAATTGAAATTTATTAATAAACTTAATTTGATAACGACTGATCAAATTATTTATTGCATCATTTGTTGTGTATAGTTTTCATTGGATCTATTATTTACTGTGCCAATTATTTTCTTGAGGGTCGTGTGCGTTTTTACAGTATCAATTATGTATTTTTTAACTAAGCCGGGGATTTTTACTAGGCGGACCAGCCTGGCGTTTTTACTGTATTAATTAGGTTTTTTATTTAATTAAACTGGAGATTTTTACTGCGCCAGGAATTTTACTATGCTGAGGGTTTTTATTGGGCGGATAATTTTACCAGCCGATACCTTTCGTTCTTTCTCCAGTAGTGAGTTAGCGACTGTGATAGTATATTTGCAGCAAATAGTTGGAGGACGTTGTATTTTCCACTCGGAGAAGGAGAAAACACCAAAATTTGGATCGCTGAGAGGGTGACTGCGTGAAGGAGATTGCAATAGTGCAGATACATGTATGCATGTAGCAGAATGGAGCCATGGTCTTCCAGCGTGAAGCGTCTAGAGTGAAGCGTACGGACTGGTGTGTTTGTTGATATCTGCATTTGTTACATACCTAGACTGGTGTGTACGGTGCATACAGATGGATTAGCCTTTGTTTGGTGCATATATATATTCAACCAGATTATGTTTTATTGTAGAAGGTGCCAACAAAGCTAACAAGAGACGGCCTGCCAAGGTTAGAGAGCCAAACATGTCTTCAAGGAGGCAACAAGTGTGAAAAGTGAAAAGTAAGCCAGTAATTATTTTTTCTTATGATTACGTGGGTATTTAATTGTAAGTTTGGTTTAATGTGTGATCAAATCAGAAGTTTTTCTACTTGTTGTCTTCCATTTTCTCTGAAATGGACAACTTTAAACTAAGCGATTCAGAAAAATTGGAAGTTGCATCAAATTATTTCTCTTGGAAATATTTTACGGAGCTCATCCTGAACGAGATGTCTTCTCCATAGTTGATGGGACTAATGATTAAGATCAAGCCAAGTGGAGTAAGATGGATATAAAGGATCAAATGATTATTTCAATTAATTTGAGATCAACTTTGGTTGTACATGCCAGAGATTGCAAGGCGACCAAACAATTATGGGACAAACCGAAATTCTTGTTTGAATCTTGGAGCATGTCACGGAGGATGTTCCTCAAAAGAAAGTTTGCAGGATGGCCGAAGGAGAGAGCATCTCTTCTTATTTTGATAGGATCAAAGAGATACGTGATCAACTACATGATGCAACCGATACAATTTCAAATGAAGAAATGCTACCTATTGCTTTAAATGGTTTTTCTATTAATTATGAAATGTTGCATGTAGAGAAACAATGCTCTCATTTGACAAGTTATATGACATTTTTCTATTTGAGGAGATGCACAAGAAAGAAGACAATAAAAAAGATTCAAAAGATGTTGCTTTGTGGTAGAAGACAAAAAAATCCGGAAAGAAGTGGCAAAAAAAAAGAAAGGAAGAGGAAATACTCCTCTATAATCATTTAATCATTCAATGGGGGCGAGTCTTCTTCATCCAAACGAAACCTTTCAAAGGTAAAATGTTTCAAATGCAATTGAAGGGGTCACTTTGCAAGAGACTATCCCAAAAGAAAGTTTGACGGTGAAAAGGGACATGAAGAACGTCATGGTAAGGATCAGCCCAAGTCTCACCAAGAGCCATTCAATGGGGTGAGTCTTCTTCATCCAAACGAAAGCTTTCAAAGGTAAAATGTTTCAAATGTAATTGAAGGGATCACTTTGCAAGAGACTATCCCAAAAGGAAGTTTGACGGTGAAAAGGGACATGAACAACATCATGGTAAGGATCAGCCCAAGTCTCACCAAGGTAACTATGTTGATGGAACCAATGAGTTCTTAAAACAGTTTGAAAATTTCTTCTTATTATATGCTCTTTCCATTAATGATTCTCTCAAAGATGTTTGGTATATTGACTCTAATGTTATTTCCATTAATGATTCTCTCAAATATGTGTGGTATATTGACTCTGATGCAAGTAGGCATATGACCCCTTATAAGGATCTATTTGCAACTCTTCAAGACATATCATGAGAATCAGTGTTTTTAGGTGATGACTGAGCCCATGAAGTAAAAGGAATAGGCATAATTCCTATTCGAATGTCGAGCAGATCTATTGCATTGATTAAGAATGTTTTGTTTGTTCCTGGTCTTGCAAACAATATGTTTTTTAGTTACAAGTGTTTTTATTGACCAAGATATGGATGTTAAATTTGGCAAAAAGAAGTTGTACAATTGTTAATCGTAAGGATAATAAGGTGATTTACAATAGAGTTAGAGATGGTGTTCTATATAGATTAATTGTAGGTATTGTTGATCACTGGTAGAGATGTGGCATAGGAGGTTTGGTCATTTGAACCCTGACAATGTCAACAAAGTCCAGAAGATGGTAAGAGGTATCCCACAATTTAATGTTACAGAGGAGTTGTATGTAATGGTGTGCCATGAGGAAGCATCATAGAGATCCCTTCTTCACAAATGATGATAAAATTTTGAAGAAACCATTAGACCTTATTCACTCTGATGTGTGTGAAACAATGAGTACTCCTATTTCTTGCTACTTGTACTTTGTTACCTTCATTGATGATGCTACTAGGAAGTGTTGGATTTATTTCATGAAACATAAAAGTGAGGTGTTTAATTTAAATTTTGTGAATTTAAATCCTTTGTAGAAAATCAAACAGGTTGTAGCATCAAGATATTAAAGAGTGACAATGGTGGAGAGTACAAGTCCCATGAGTTTATTTACTTTTGTAATATGTCTAGGATCAAGAGAGAGTATTGTATTCCCTATACTCCTTAACAAAATGGACTAGCAGAAAGGAAAAATAGGAGCATTGTTGAAACTACGCGGTGCATGTTGGAGCAATTTGATATCCCATGGTTCCTTTGGGTAGAAGCATGTCTTAATGTTGTGCACACATTGAACCGGTGTCCTCATAAGTCATTGAGGGAAGTTACACCTAAAGAGGCATTTTCTGGAGTAAATCCTTATATTGATTATTTCAGAGTGTTTAGTTCTACAGTATATTCTTGTGTACCTTTTGATATGTGAACAAAACTTGAACCCACCAACAAAATAGGTGTATTTTTTGGGTATGGTGATAAGCATAAGGGATATAGAAATTTTATTCATAGTTAAAAGAGAACCATACTTTGTAGGGATGTTATTTTTGATGAATTTGGTTATAAAATGACATTTATCACTCTTGGTATGGAAGCACATCCATACGTGTGAAAAACTAGTGATAAAGAAGATGACAATGAAAGTAAAGGTGTCATAAGAGATGACATAAATAACGATCAATCAAATGAAGTTACTGAAGATCATGAGGAACATCAAACGCTAGCCAGGGAGTTTTCTATGTGGATAAAGAGACTAGCAGAAGGCTTGAAAGATGAAGATAAGTCAAAATGGTCTTCTCCCAAGATATCTTCACAACCCAAAATTCCAAATAGAAGGTATGAATCTACTCTCGTTGTATTGATGAATGACTTTATTGATTCTGATCCCGGTAAATATGATGAAGATTGAAATTCTAGACAATGGATTGAAACTATGCAGGAAGAATATGACAACATCATGAAAAACAATGTGTGAGACCTAGTTCCACTTCATGAAGGACAAAAATTCATTGCAAGTAGATGGATCTTCAAACTGAAACATAGAGCTAATAGTTCCATCGAGAAGTATAATGAAAGATTTATGGAAAAAGTATTTAGAAAATCCTGTTGGTTGTGGAGATTGATTATATTTATGTTCCATAGGTCTTTTTTTTCAGTCGTCTTTATACCCCATGAAGATTGTACACCCCTCTACGTGCGGGGGTTGTAGTGGGGGCTTGCCCCCACTACGTGGTCTAGGGGCAAGCGGGCCCGAGACAGGGTTTTCGGGGAGAAGCCCCCGAAGGGAAAACTACTTTGTAAATGTATATTGTAATTTCATAGTAAATTTGGACCATTCATTATAAGATCATAGATCTGACGATAGAAGTTATGTTAGGGTTTTTTTTCCCCTAGAAGGAAACCCTCTTTTATGAGGGAAATGTATTGTGGCTATGCATCATTGCGAATATTATATTCTAAGGGAGGAGACTGTGAGAGAAATAAGAGGAAGTTATAGTGGGTGTGTTGTAGGCTGTATCGATTCATTTACTGGATAATAAAAAGGAAGGACTTGGAAATTTATTTGGTGGATGTAGCCCACACTAGGTGAACTATGTATATATGTGTCTCAATTGTATTGTGTATCTTATGTGTTTTATTTCTTCATTTATTTTTATTTTATTGCTTTGGGATTCTATTTTTCTAACAACTGGTATCAGAGCAAAAGGTAACTCACAGGAAAAGAGGTTTCTTTGTTCGAGTGGGAGCAATGGCGGAGGATGGAAAGTTTAGGGTCGAGAAATTTAACACCCAAAACTACCAGCGATGGAAGATGCAAACGAAAGATTATTTATATCAGAAGGATCTATTCCTACCAATGGGTGGAATATAAAATAAGCCGAAGGCCATGAAGGACAAAGAATGGGAGGTTCTTGATAAAAATGCACTAGGAACGATACTGTTAATCGTAGCAGCATCGGTGGATTTCAATATTTAGAAAGAAAAGACAACGCAGGAGTTGATGAATGCACTGGCTAAACTATATGAAAAACCCTCGGCATCCAATAAGGTATTTCAAATGAAGATATTATTTAATATGAAGATGTCAGAAGGTGGGTCTGTTGCAGATCATTTAAATTAATTTAATATGGTTACTAATCAACTAAGTTCTGTAAAAGTGGACTTTGATGATGAGGTAAGGGCTCTTCTAATCTTATGCTCATTGCCATAAGGTTGGAACGGCTTGGTCATGGATGTAAGTAACTCTGTCTCTGGTTCAAAAACTTTAAAATTTGATGATGTTGTTGGTGTTATCTTTAGTGAGGAAATGTAACGAAAAATCACAGGTGAGACATCAGGTAAGGCATTAAACATGGAGAACAAGGGAAGACAAAAGGATAGAGGAAAGGGCTCAGGGAACGACAACAATTATAGGAAAGGCATATCCAAATCCAGACTGGGAAAGATAGAGTACTAGCATTGTGGGAAGAAAGGAAATCTGAAGAAACACTACAGAGCTCGAAAGAAACAAAGAGATGGACAATAGGAGAAAAATCAGGAAGCAAATGTAACATGTCATGTGTTACAAGGTGATTTGATTCTTTCTGTACATAATATTTTCGAGTCTTGGGTAGTATATTCAGGGGCTTCATTTCATGCCACACCCCATAGGAAAAAATTTCTAGATTATGTTCAAGGTGATTTTGGACAGGTTCATTTGGGTGATGATGCACGATGAAAAATTGTTGGAATGAGAAAGGTAAAAATAAAGCAAAGGAATGGAAACCAATGGTTGTTGAAAGAGGTAATACATGTTCTAGATCTATGGAAAAATCTAATTTCAACAGGGTAGATGGAAAGTGAAGGTTGTATATCCATATTTATAGATAAGGTGTGGAAGGTCACCAAAGGATCACTGGTGATAGAAAACGGAGAGAATGTAGGTATATTGTATTTATGTACTGGTAATATTGACTCTTCTATCTTTTTAGCTTCTACAAGAGTGGATACAACACTTTGGCATCATAGGATTGGACACTTGAGTGAGAAGGGGATACAGATACTTCACAAAATAAATTTGTTTCCAGATCTTAAACAAATTGATTTGGATTTCTATGAGCATTATGTTTATGGAAAACAAAAGAAAGCCAGATTTTTCAGAGTCGGAAAAGAAAAGAAAAGTGAAAGGTTAGATCTTGTGCATACAAATGTATGGGAACCAACTCAGGTATCACATCTTGGTGGCTCTCATTATTATTTTGCCTCTATTGATGATGCAACTAGAAAAACTTTGGTTTATTGCATTCGAAAAAAAATCTAATGTTTTTTATACTTTTAAGAAATGGAAAGCTTTGGTTGAGAATGAGATAGGAAAAATGTTGAAGTGTCTCATATCAGACAATGTAGATGAATATTGCAGCAAGAAGTTTGATGATTACTGTTCACACCACGATATTCGTAGAGAGAATACATTTCCAGAAACACCACAAGAAAATGGTGTGTCAGAAAGGATGAACAGGAAAATCATGGAGCGTGCAAGGAGTACGAGATTGAATGTTGGTTTGCCCTTACATTACTAGGAAGATGTTGTAGATATTGTTGTTTACTTAATAAAAATATGAACTTGAAGTTATTTGGATGGTGTAATTCTAGAGGAGGCATGGACATGTAAAAAAGTAATCTAAATTTTTTGAATACTTTCGGTTGTAAAGCATTTGTCCATATTGATAAAGAAAATAGAACAAAACTTGAGGAAAAATCCAAGAAGTGTACCTTTATTGGATACAATGTTAATGATTTTGGTTATCTCTTATGGGACTATGAAAATCAAAAAGTCATTAGGAGTAGAGATGCCATATTCAATGAGAAGTTCATGTACAAAGATCATTTGTAGGGAAAGAAACAGGAAAAAGAAAAACCAGAATACACAGTGCCTGATGAGATCACTAAAAAATAAATTCCAAAGGTACGAGAAAATCAAAATGTACAACAATAGGAGCGACAAGTGCCTCAAATTCCTGCAAGTGTTGTTAGAATATCTACCAGGTTAAGTAAGCCCCTGATCTAGATTATTTTCAGCACGAGATGAGAGTGGAAAAGAAATGCACAAAGATACTGTAGATACTCAATAATATAACAGAAATGTATCAGAGATGCAACCATAAACACAGATATACATTAATACACGATTTCTATTAATCAAATAAATGTAAAGAGACTGTAAAAATATAGAGTGAAAGACTCGCTAGAATGGTGGCAGCTTATCTCTGAGAAGAGATGTGACGGCTACTCGCATTCGCAAGAAGATGATTACAATGAG
>JZKD02S1683391.1:553684-564283 GCA_000966675.3 Picea glauca
GGCAAGTTGTTGACCTCTCATCCTTTGGAAAAGCTTAAACATATACTCTATCCTCGGATAGCAAGATTGACCTAAACAGTAGTTGTTCATAAAAAAAGAGCTATCTTTCTATCTTATCCATTTGTTGTTTTCGTGCAGTGGGGCCTTGTCTGGAGGTCATGGACACAATCTTCCACTTTCCCTGAGGGCGGATCATCAGGAAAACAAATATCCTGATTTTGGAAATGAGCTTACTGCATTGTTTTGTAGTAACCAAAGAGATGGTGGTAGGCGGCGCTATCTTCGGTATCCTGTACAGCTTATTGCCCAAAGTGATAATAATAGCACGAGGCCTGGACTCATACATAGCATGTTGCTTCCACAAGTATGGTTGGCCTAATAATACATCAGAAATATCAAGAGGAGCAATGTCACATAATACCTCATCCGTGAAGGGCTTGATGCTATAGGGAAGGTGACATTGTCGACTGACGCGGAGGTCCCATCCTTGGTGCAACCACCCGATGGTGTATGGTTGTGGGTGTGCTATGGTCGGAAAGCCCAACCGCTTCATGACCTCTACCGAGATGAGGTTCTTCTGGCTCCTGCTATTGACAATGAACTGCAACGGGGAACCCTTTACCCACATCTTGGAATGGAAGAGACGCTCTGCCTCCTCTAGATCTTCTGGTTCCTCCTTCTAGATCTTCATGGTGGCAACGATGGCGTTGGGCTCCACATCGATAATATTCTTCCCCCTATCATTCCCCTTATCAGGTTCTGATTCAGAGTCAGAGCATGCATCTGATTCAGAAGCCTTCAACTCGGCTACCAGTGATTGCTTGGCCCGACACTCACTTGTGTTGTGAATGGAGCTCTTATGGAACTCACACCACTTCCTTGTGTCCTTTTTTGGCTTCGTGGTGTTGTTCTTTGCTTGTGGCTTTGGCGGGTTTTCCTAGGCTACCTCGCCTTGGCTTGGTCCTTTGTTTTGCGGTTTGGGAGTACCTTTCTAGTGCTTCTGATTTGCAGACCCAAAGTCTCGCTTCTTCTGTTTGAACTTCTGCTCAATCTTGGCAGCATATCGGTATGCCACACCAAGTGAGAAGATGTTGAGGAACTCCATTTCCTCTTGAATGTATCTGTGCAGACAACTGTAGTACTTTAACACCAAATGTTTCTCTGAATCTTTGATACCCAACTTTGTGCGTAGGGTATGAAACAAATTCGTCATCTCATGCACATCTTGGTCCCTTTGTTGCCGCAACGTAGTCCGTTGTATGTATTTGTCCTCATAGCTCCCCACGGGATAATATTGTTCCTTGATGGAGTCTCGAAAAGAATTCCAAGTGGGTGCATCCGAGAACAAAGAGGGGTCTCCCTCACCCTCTTGCTCCAAGTAGGTTTCCCACTAGTCCTTGACATGGGGGGCGGCTTTGAGGAGTGAAAAAATAATATTTTCTCGGTCGAAAAAGTCATGAACCGAGAAATATCCTTCTAACAGATTCAACCATCTATCTACAACATCTGCATCTATTTGGTCGTCAAATATGGGAATGTCAAAGTTTAATTTTACATTAAAAGGAGTGGCACGTCTAGAGTGGCTTCTGGATGTCGATTCACCGCCAGTCAGAATCCGTTGAAGAATATGGGCAAAGTTGTCCATCATCGAGTTCCTTTGTTTCTCGAGGGCCTCCTCGAGCAACATTTTGATAGGATATCCTGCTCCCTCATATTTATTTTCTTCCCCCATGGGTAGTTGTTGGGGTTTGTGAGGCTGATCTTGCAAAGGTTCAACCAGATCGAGCCCCAACTCCTCATACCCCGATCTCGTTGGGGACATGCAAAGAAGGATCGAGAATGAGCAGACCGCTCTGATACCACTGATCTGGATTTATGTAGGAACACAATGAAATATATAAATACACATAAAAACAGACATGCAGTGGAAATAAGATTTCATTTCATTAATAACAAATAACTAAAATATGCTTACAAACAGAATGGAAATAAACTAGCTAGGGCGCTAGTAGCTTATCTCTGAGAAGAGATGTGGCTGCTACTTGCATCCGTGAGAAGATGATTACAATGAGGCTATGAAGGCCCTTTTTACAATAACCGAGAATGCCAAAAGTCCTAGACGTCCCAAAAACCTAACCCTGGGAGATGAAGCGCCAAAAGTCATGTGGGCCCCGTTTGGGTAAGTTGGTGCATCAACTTCCTGGGGTCGTAACTTTTTCATACGATATTCGTTTTAGGCATATGATAGCTCATTGGAAAGATATATATGAGGCCTACAATGCTCGAGACAAAATAGCATCATTAGATGTTATTTTACGAGAGCAACATACCGAAAAAAACATTGTTTAGGGCCTCAAAATGGCCTCGGAAGTTCAGGACCCGAAAAAACTGCTAAAAATAGGAAACTGTGCAAAAAATGGAAAACTGAAAGAAGCAATGGTGGGGGTCCAAGTGGAATAGGCGAGTGGCCACCAATATCTACTCATGCATTATGTTTTGGAGGTTCAAACATTGTTCTATAGGGATATGTTGATTCAAATATGTCAGGTGATAAAGATAGAAGGAGGAGCACCACAGGGTATGTTTTTACTATAGGTGGAACAACAGTAAGTTGGATTTCGAAACTGCAAAAGGTTGTTGCACTTTCAACAACAGAGGGAGATTATGTTGATGCTACAGAGGCCGGTAAAGAAGTGATTTGGTTACATAGGTGATCTATGATCTTTTAATCGTGACTTATAAAGAATTGCATTAAATGAACATAAATTAAAGTGCACTATTAAAGAAGGGAAAACTAAAAAATGAAAAAACATAAGCATCAGATCTGAACACAAAAAAATGATAACGAAGTTCTTCCCTGGTGGACTACGTCTCTAATTCATGCTCTCAAATGGGTAGGCTCTTTCATTAACTCAACAAAATAATTCTGCATAATACATAAGTATACCTCATTCTAAAATCAAGATGCAGAAATAATGGTCGGACCAGAAAACAAAAAACACTAATGAATTCATGCCATCAAATTACCAAAAAATGATTTTCTCCATGCCTCGATCTGACTCTGGCACTCCCAGGTCCAAGAAGAATTTTGTCTCAATTTTTGTGCCCTCTGCAACATGCAATAATGAATATACCACCTCGAAATTCATGCCCATAGGTCATATGGTCCACGCCTCCATTATTGTAGCTGGGAAGAATGCACCTTTTAGTATTATAAGTGGTTAGAATTTACCAAGTATTACTTGCAACATAGTGGTTATGGGAAGATGTATTAAGGCTTAGGCTTAGGTGGAGGTTCCAAGTTCGATCCCCACAGACTCTGTTTTTGGTGTGTTTGCTATATATATTTGCAATACATATTTCCTCCTCCGCTAACTTTGGCAGTGTCGCTAGAAGGTCCTTCAATTGTTGTCAAACTTGGCATGGTCCTCCAGATTTGGTGGACCCCCCATTTTTTTGTTTTCAAAATTCATTCATGGGTTGTCCTTGGGTCTTTCATGCCTGCCACGTGGAAACCTTTAATTGGGCCACGTGGTAGCCTCTCATTGGGCCATGATTCCCCCTCCTAAGTTAGCACGCCACATCATCATGCCATGTAAGTCATACGAACTGTATAGAATTCCACGTGGCACGATCGGACTGGTCCACGTATCGGTTCGAAAAGTTAATAATCGAGTGACATGTGGTAGCCTCTAGTGTTTCCACATCATCATGTTGATGTCATCATGCCAAATGTCACTTCCCTACTCCTTCCACATGCTTTGTACAAATGATGATGTCATTCGTATGGATGCTGACGTCAATAGTACGAATGATGACTCATCCCCTGCTGACTGGGCTAGGTTGATCAAACTTTGATCGTGAATATATTTCAATCCGTAACTTCGTTTGATGAGCCATTTCATCGTTAGAAATCTTGTGACACACTCTTCGTGATCATGCCATTTTCACTGAGTTTTGGGAACTTTGAAGTTTTTCCCTTTCTCTGTCTGCTGGAGCCATTCTGAGAATTATGAGCTGCCTTTGTGAGTTCTGATTTATTTGTAGCCATATATGGATCCTTTTTGGATCATGCCTTCCCACTGAGAGATTTTTGGACCATCAAAATGTTTCATCAATCAATAGGTAAGTGAGTGAAGAGTCCCCTCACTTTGTCCATCTTGATCCACTTTGCCTTGCTTGGATGTGTTCCTTTTAAGCCTACTCAAAGATAATCAACATCACCCCTGCGTGAAGTCCTCGTCCTCCTATCCAGGATGATATATTGCTATAGCTCATCCAAGTACTCAGGTGAAAAATCATCAAATAAAGGTATTGAAACTTTCTCATCTTGATCCATGATCATGGGAGGCTCAAAAAAATTCAAATTCTCAACGTTCACAGCTGAGTAAATCTGCATGTAAAGTGAAATATCTAGATGATAAGAATTGGTACCACTTTTCTCCAAGATAGTGAAGCTTCCATATCGAATGGGATTGAGTTTCTTTCCTTCACCCTTCAATATCTCCTTATTGATGTGAATCCATACCCGGTCTCCAACTTGGAACTGATGATCAACCCTATGATTGTCATGTCATGATTTATATTTTTCTTGAATTTTATCCAACTGTTTCCTGACTTCCTAGTGTATTTGTTGGATCCCGTGGATGAACTTGCGAGCTTTGTCCCTTGTTCATTCTTCATTCACATCGACATCTCTCCCATACATCAATTCCAAAGGAACCTTTGGTAGGTACCCAAAACATGTTTCAAAAGGTGAACTCTGAACGGATGAATGTAAATCTCAGTTGTATGCATGTTGTACATAGGTTATCTGTTCATCCCATAACTTGGGACGGATGTTGTAGTAACCCTGAAGTAAAAGTACTACAGTTCAGTTTACCACCTCTATTTGTTCATCGGTCTGTGGATGGAAAGCAATGCTCCTCTTCCATTTGGTGTCCATCACTCTCCACAATCTAGTCCAAAAGTCCCCAAGGAATCGAGTATATCGATTCAAGAAAATGGATGTGGTTAATCCAAAGTGAACCCAAACATACTAAAGAAGATATTATAAGTCTTCTCAGCAATGATATTCTTTTTACATGGCATCAATATACACATATTTTTGAACCTATCCACTACAACATACAAATAATCATGACCCCTTTTGGTCATTGGTAAACCCCCTACAAAATCCACGGAGACACTGTCCCATGGATGGGATGGAATAGGAAGTGGTGAATATATCCCCAGTTTTCTATTAGTGGGCTTACAAGTAGAACACATCACATGCCCCTTTACATATTTAGTTATAATTGCTTTCATTTGCAGCCAGTAACAAAGCCCCTGCAAATGAGCCGTAGTTTTTCCTACCCCAAAATTTCCAGACACAAGAGAAGTTTGAGATTCTTGTATTACATGGACTCATTCACTTGTAGGAATACATAGATTTCCAAGATGGTAGAGTATTTTTCCCTACAGACAATAGTTCTCTACCTGTGCACCAAGGGTTAACTTCACATATACTTCTTTAAAATATCAATTGATGGCATATTGTTCTACGTAGCTATCATGAGATAAATAAGTATTCTTCAAAATAATAGAAGCAACAATAGGAGGTATAGAAATCATATAATCTACCTTGTTACTTGTACCATTTTTGTACTTGATTACCAAATGAAATTGTTGTAGAAAACCCATCCACCTGTAGTGTCAATATTGTTGCAATTTGGTCTATGCTTGAAGATACTGTAAGGGTTGGTGATCTATATGTATGATTGTTTCCTTCCCTAACAAGTAGTGCTTCCATTTCTTTATGCTTTGGACTAATGCATACAATTCTTTATCATATGTAGAATAGTTAACAACATCTTGGTTAAAATTTTCAGAGTGGTAACATATAGGATTACGATATTGCATCAATACTGCACCCATGGCATACCCATTGGCATCTGTCTCGATCTCAAAATGATGTTAAATATTCAACAATGATAATATTGGTGTGGTACTGATATTCTCCTTCAAAATATTGAAAGGTTTTTGTTTCTTTCCTTCCCACTGAAAATTGTTCTTCACACTGGTTAAGGCACGCAAAGAAGATTTTATAAAGGAGAAGTTGGAAATGAATCTCCTCCAATACTGGACTGCACCTAAGAAGCTTCGGACTTTGGTTACACTCTTTGGATCAGGCCATTTTAAAATTACATCAATTTTGGAAGGATCAATTTTCAATTGTCATCTTCCTACAATATGACCTAACTACACAAGTGCAGTCTTGCCAAATTCACATTTAGATAATTTTACATACATCTTTTCCCTTTGCAAAGTATCTAATACTTTCTTTACATGCCTCACATGCTCATCCCAAGTCCTACTAAAAAAATGAATGTCCTCTAAATATACAATCACAAAATCATCTAGGAAAGGCCTGAATACATCATTCATCACATGCATGAAAGTTGTTGAAGCATTACAAATCCAAAATGGCATAACTAACCACTCAAACAATCCCTGTTTGTTTTTAAAGGAATTTTTCCATGCATCCTGTTTCGCAACCTTGATTTAATGATATCCACTGTGCAAATAAAAATTAGTGAAATAAACAACATTCTTCAATTGATAAAGTAAATCATATATACGAGGAAGAGGGTATCGATTTTTCACCGTCATTTTATTTAAAGCCAGGTAATCGACACACATTCTCTATGTACCATCTTTCTTTGGCACCATCATGATCGGAGAACCACACGGAGATGAGCTAGACCTGATGACTCCTTTATCCAATAAGTCATGTACTTGCTTCTTAATCTCTGTCATCTCCACAACTGACATCTTGTACATTCCCACATTAGGAAGAGGAGAATCCTGCTGACGTTGTATCTCATGTTGGATTTCCCTCTTCGGAGGTAATCCATCTAGTTCCTAAAAAATATCATGATACTTAGAAAGAATATCAATTAATTCCTTCTTATGAGATGGATCATACCCTTGGAAAGCATCGGATGCCTCGACATATTTCTCTCTGACGACCATGAATACATATCTCTTATTAGTGTTTATGAGTCTTTTTATTTATTCCACACTAACAAGTGTTATATTTACCCTCATGTTGTGAGCTCTAACAATATATTCCACGCCCCCTTTAGTAAGGTGGCATTTTTTCTCATGATGAAAGAAGACTGATTTTCTATCATAAAGATAAGGACTTCCCAACACTATGCCACATACATCAAGTGGTACAACATCCAAATCCACTTCATCAATCAACTTTGAAGCAATAGAAAATATGATCCTACATTGTTTGGTGACATTAAGTTTTGCTTTATCACATACCCAACCAAGAGGATAAGGCTTTAGATGTGGTTTCGTTTCAAGACCCATCTTCTTGACAAGTGCTTCAGATATTAATTTTACTTGGGAACCTGGATCAAATAATGTATCTATCTTAGTATGTTTAGATACAAATCTTATATGAAATAACTCATTCCTCTTTTATTCATCAACATGAGATTCACCATTGGAACTAGAACTAGCATGAAACAAATATTTACATTGTACTCCAACCATTGTGATATTTGCTTCATCTCCTGAATCGAAACCAAGATCATGTTTCATTGTAGCAACGGTCTTTGTCTTCCTCTTTCCATTGAACTATTTCAGCTTCTTTTTTGGATGCAATTTCCAACAATGTTCTTCATTGTGACCGCTCTTCTTGCAATGAGTACAATATGGTTTTCCTCCTTCTCTTGTCATTGTAGCAGTCTTCTTGTCCTTCCTTTTAAACTTCTTAAAATTCTTTTGTGGTAAATTGGAAGGTTTCTTTGTGGGATCTTCTTGAACATGTTTCCCCCTGTTCTCAAGGTGAGTGTCTTTCACAAAAACTTTGTCAAGACTAGTGGGGTTAAACAATAGAAAAGTATGAAGAATATAACTATGAAGTGCATCAATATACTTCATTAAAGTTTCATAAAAATCCAAATGAATGTTCAATGAAAGAGATTTCTTCCTAAATTATTCTGTGAAACTTTGTACAGTTTGATCTTTACTTTTGCTTAAAGTTTTTCATTCCATCATTGTTTTATGTAAATACCCTAATGTATAAAATTGCTTCCTTATCATTGATTTAAATTATGACCACGAGGAAAGAAGATTACCACACTTACTTATGTCTTAAAGATTTCTCTCCCACCATATGAGAGTGGTGCCCTCCAACTGAAGAGAAGACAATTGCACTTTAACTTCCTCTTCATCAATATGCTGGACACGACAATACACTTCAAAATGTTCGATCCAATTATCTAGATTTCCAGGATTACCATCTCCATTAAACATAGGTAAAGAAAATTTACATCAAGCTTTAATAATGGTTTCTTAAAAGAGGCTTTATGGCTAGAATGATGAGAATGATGTGAATGATTAGAGGAAGAAGAACTAGAACTCGAAGGTGAAGACGAAGGCTCATGAAGATCTCCTCCATCCCCTTGGTTTACTGAAGCATCATCATTTCCATGTGATTCATTTTTTTCCCCTTTCTTCTTCATCCTCTTCTTGTAATCTCCATACATTCGTTCGGCCATTTCTGACATGCAATAAAAGACCATGTGAATTTATTTCTCCCGTTCATCACGCTTGTCCTCTTATACCATTTTATTCCTTTTGGATGCATGACCAACTTCAAGATTGAAAGTCTTAAGAGTTCCTTCACCCTGCTTATGTTTGGCCCTAGTAAGAATTCACACTCAACAATTCAAGTCAAAGACGACTTCTCTGATACCAACATGATCTGCAATATTTTCATCATGACTTATAAAGAATTGCATTAAATGAGCATAAATTAAAGTGCACCATTAAAGAAGGGAAAAATAAAAAATGAAGAGACATAAGCATCAGATATGAACACAAAAACTTGATAACGAAGTTCATCCCTGGTGGACTACATCTCTAGGTCCTACTCTCAAATGGGTAGGATCTTTCATTAACTCAGAAAAAGAATTTGGAAAAATACATATGTATACCTCATTATGAAATCAAGATACATAAATAATGCTCATATTAGAAAACAGACAACACTAGTGAATTCGTGGAGTTGAATTACCCAAAAATGACTATCTCTGTGCCTCGATCCGACTCTGGCACTCCTAGGCCTAAGAATAATTTTGTCTCTCTTTTCGTGCCCTCTACAATCTTCTATAATGATTGTATCGCCTCAAAATTCATGCCCACAGGTTGTACGATCTGCACCTCCCTTCCCATAGCTGGGAGGAATGCACCTTTTAATATTAACTATGAGCGGATGTACCAAGTGGTACCTACGACGTAGTGTTTATGGGAGGATGTATTAAGGCTTGGGCTTAGGTGGAGGTTTTGAGGTCAATCCCCACGAAATCCATTTTTGGTGTGTTTGTTATATATATTTGCAATAAATATTTCCACCCTGCTAAATTTGGTGGTGTTGCTAGAAGGTCTATCAACTATTGCCAAATTTGGCGTGGTCTTCCATATTTGGCGAACCTGCCATTTTTTTTTTTCAAAATTCACTCATGGGTTGTCCTTGGGTGTTTCCTTCCTACCACATGGTAGCCCTTGATTGGGCCACATGGTGACCTCTCATTGGACCACATTGCCCCCTACCAAGTTAGCATGCCACGATAGTGCACCACATCAACATGCCACATCAGCCATACCGACTGTATGGATTGCCACATGGCATGATCCGACTGGTCCATAGATTGGTCCGAAAAGACAATAATCAGGTGACATGTGGCAGCCTCTGGTGCTGCCACATCATCATGATGTCGTCATGCTAACATCAACATGAAACATGTTACTTTCATGATCCTTCCATGTGTGTTGTATGGGTGATGAATTCATTTGTACGGATGATGACGTTAGCAGTACAGATGTTGACTCATCCCCTGCTGACTGAGATAGGTTGACCGAACTTTAAACGTGAATATCTTTCAATCCGTAACTCCGTTTGACAATTCATTTGCATCGTTAGAAACCTTGCAATGTTCTCTTCATGATCATGCCAATTTCATTGAGTTTGTGGAACTTTGAATGTTTTCCCTTTCTCTGTCTGCTAGAGTCATTCTGAGCATTCTGAGTTGCCTCTATGAGTTCTAATTAATTCTTAGACTTCTCTGGATCCTTTCTGGATCAAGAGGTTTATGGAGGAATTGGGAAAGAATTAAGAGAATAGCAGGTTGTACTATGACAATGAGAGTGCCATTCATCTTGCAAAGAACTCAACCTTCCATTTAAAGACTAAGCATATATAGCTCATATACCATTTCATATGATCCATCTTGGAAGATGGACATTTGAAGTTGGAAAAGATACACACTAGCCATAATCCTATAGACATGTTAACAAAGGGAGCAACCAAGGAGAAAATGAGTTCTTGCTCAGTTTCAGTTGGTCTTCAAGCATGAAGGTGAAGATGAGAAATTTTCCAGGTCCAAGGTGGAGTATAGTCCAACAAGTACAAATGTAGTGGAGTTGTTGTGACTAGTCTCCAAGTGGGAGATTGTTGGTTGTGAAGTATGATTATATTCATGTTTCATAGGTCTTTTTTTTCAACTGTGTTTATACCCCATGAAGACTGTACACCCCTTC
>JZKD02S1683391.1:564317-581537 GCA_000966675.3 Picea glauca
CCCCCCTTGCGAGGTCCGCGGGGATCATCCTCCTAGCTAGGGGGTTTGGGGGCGAAGCCCCAAAAGAAAAAATTCCCTTGTAAATGTATATTGTAATTTCATAGTAAATATGGACCGTTCATTATAAGGTCACAGATCTGATAGTAGAAGTTATGTTAGGTTTTTTTTCCCTAGAATGAAACCCTCTTTTATGAGGGAAATGTATTGTGGCTATGCATCATTATGAATATTGTGTTATGAGTGAGGATAATGTGAGAGAAAGAAGAGGAAGTTACAATGGGTGTGTTGTAGGTTGTATCCCTTCATTTGTTGGATAATAAAAAGGAAGGACCTAGAAATTTCTCTAGTGGACGTAGCCAACACTAGGTGAACCACGCATATTTGTGTCTCTATTGTATTGTGTATCTTATGTGTTTTATTTCTACATTTGTTTTTATTTTATTTCTCTATTATCCTGTTTTTATAACAAATCTTGATATTGACTATGATGATACCTTTCCCAAGTTGCTCGGTATACTACCATAAGTAGTGTTCATTCCTTAGTTGGCAATATTAATTGGAATCTTCACTAGATGGATGTGAATATGTTTTTCTTAAATGGTATGTTGTAGGAAGAGGTATACATACAACAACAACAAGGATTTGAGATTATTGTTAAATAATATCTTGTGGGAAGATTGAAGAAGGCCTTGTATGTCTTAAACAAGCTCCTCATGCATGGTACACTCATATTTATGAGTGGTTTCAAGAAAAAGGAGTAAAGAAATTATTTGTTGATGTTAATATATATTATTTTGCATACTGGTGATAGCATTGTTATTGTTGTTTTGTATGTAGATCCTCTTATTCTAACTAGAAATGATGATGGTTTAATTATTTTTTTGAAAAATGAATTATGTAAGGAATTTGAGATGACGGATTTGGGTCCCCTTCATTATTTCCTTGGTTTAGAAGTATGGAAAGATAAGAATAAACTTGTTTTAACTCAAGATAAATATGCTATATAGGTCTTAAAATTATTTAGAATGGACAATTGTAAACCCATCTCCACACCCATGGATCCTTGTACCAAACTACAAGTTGATTATCCAAGTGAAGAAGTGGATGGTACGTTGTGTCGTCAATTGGCTGGTAGTCTTATTTACTTGTGTAATACTCGTCCTGATTTATCATATACTATGAATGTACTAAGTTAGTTTATGATGAATCTAACGAAGGTCCATTGGCGGGTAGGTAAAAGTTTCCTTTTCTATTTGAGGGGGACCATTTCTTATGGTCTTGAGTATGAAATAAACAAGGATGTTTGTCTCCATGGGTATACTAATGCAGATTGGGTTGGAGATGTGAATTCTAGAAAGTCCAATATAGGTTATTGTTTCTCCTTGGGTTTTGGAATGGTTTCTTGGAGTAGTAAGAAATAGGCTTGTGTTACTTTGTCATCTACAAAGGTTGAGTATATTGATGTGTCTACTGGAAGCTATGAAACATTATGGATTAATAAATTATTTATTGAGCTTGGATTGATGGAGACTATTCCTACACTTATCTTTTGTGATAATCAGTCTTGCATAAAATTGAGTAACAATTTGATGTTTCATGACAAATCAAAAACATTGAGATCATATACCATTTTATTAGAGACCTCATCTACAAGAAGGAAATCTGCATGGAATAATTCTCTATAGAAGAAAATATAGTTGATATTTTCACTAAAGCTTTACCTAAACGAAAGTTTGAAGATTGCAGAATTGGAATTGGATTGCTTGTACCTAGCACTATTCTCAAGAGGGAGTGTTAGAATTTGTAAGAATATTGCTATAATGTTCTGGTGTGTTTTTAATGAGCATATGGTTGGGGTTATCAGGCCTCTGTTCACTCTAAAGAAGCGGGTTTCCAGGCTTGTGAGAATTCTCTCTGGGTGAGAGAGCTGTTGGGAATTGTTTTCCCTGGTGTTGGGAAATAGCTACAAAGATATGAGGCTTTTTGTTCGGCCTATTACTGAAGCCCCATAAGGGAAGTGGGACAACTGAAGAACTATTGAGAAAAGAAAGGGTACACTTCCTTGGGTAGGACATGTTGTGGGAAATGAGAGACTATATGATAGTTGCTACATTTGGAACCTTGACTTGAGTGTTATTGTGCTGGTTAGAGCTTATTCTAGCTTGGGAATCCTTCCCTGGTGGAATTTATATCCCCATCTCAGGAGTGACATGTTTTTGATAGTTGACGAGTAACAGAGTCTATGGTTGGGAGAAACGTTTAAGGTCTTCACGAAGTTGGTGATTTATTAAAAGATAAGTGTTATGTATATGTTTTTTTATGTTATTTACTGTGTGAATGCATATAGAATATCTGTATGTTTTACTATACATGTTTATCCATGAATTTTATATTTGTTGCATTGCATAATTAATGCATATGCAGAGCATGTTATAATTAAATGGTATCAGACATGGAATTCTTGAGTGGCATGGCCCATCTTGGGGGTTAGGGATGACAATGTGTTATCAGAGCCATGTGTTCAATATTGAGCTTGCATGGCCGGTTAAAAAGGTGTTGAAGATGAAAAATTGTAGAAATTTAATTTTTAGAGTATGTCTGCAATTTGTTTGATAATTTTACTATAGTGAAATTGAGGAAATTTCACGAGTAATTTGAGGAAATTTTCCATGGGTTAGAAATCCCCAAATTTTAAATTATAGACTAGACAAATTCTAGATTGTAGATCGTGGAATTTCAAATTTACTGTACAACCATGGAGGAATTAATAAAAATCCCTAATTTTCTAAGTGAAATTGAAGAGAATTTGTGCCCATAAATGTCCATTCGCTGCGCACAAAGATAATTGGTGAATGTGAAATTTTAATTGATGCTTACATATCCGAAATTGATCATATTAAACATAGTTTCATATCCTTAATGGCATCATGAGGAAATAATTATGAAATTCGGTGTAGTCGAAAAAAATGGGAAAATTTGAAAATTTGGTAAAATTGGAGAAATTGGGTATTTTTCTGTATGATGACATCAACAGTGACATGGAGCCACATGTCTGCTGACATGGTAGAGATGAAGTGTACTTCCACAGTGGTAGGTATGTGGTGTCATGTGGCAAGTTTGGTAGGGGAAAATGACATGCAAATTCTATGTGGTAGTCGAATAGGCACACAGAGGTGGAAAGGGGTCATCCTAAGGTAAATTTGGAGTGGAAAGACCTTATTATCGATTCATCATATCTTGATCCGAATTGAAATAGGATCATCGATTGTGATTTTTCTTAGTCGTTATATCTTTCAGAGTCAAGGGACATCGTCAACCATTGATCATATGTGAGCCCGAATATAATCTAGGTCATTGGATCAGATGGATCTCCACTGTTAGATATTTCGAAGCCAAGGGGCATTGTTAACCCCCTCTCATATTTAAGCCCAAATTTAATATGGTTCAGTGGATCAGATGGATTTCCACTATTATATATTTCTAAGTGAAGGGGCATTGTTAACCCCCTCTCATATTTAAGCCCAAATTTAATATGGTTCATTGGATCAGATGAATCTACATCGTTATATATTTTGGGGGTAAGTGGCATGGATAAGGGGTGTGCACCTTTAGGCCCAAAATGAAATATTGACCATTAATGTTTCCTAGATATTGGTCATCTGATCTAAGGGACAAAAAAGTTATTTTCCAAAGAAAAGAGGTATGGGACGAGACCCGCCCATTCTCACAACCAATATAAGGGCACCATGTGGAAAATTAGAAATGAAGGTGGGACCCCTATCCAACTCGTGGTAAAAAAAGGTATGAGGTGGAGAACTATGTACGGTGGGGCCAGAATGATACGGGTAAGGTAAATAAAACAAAAGAAGAAAAAGGAAGGAGAGAAGCGAGAAGGTATTAGAGGCTAATGAGGAAAGTCCAAGGTGGCCCGTGGGATGACATGGTATCACCTCGGGGTTCCTAGTAGACCCAGAGCACAACATCAAAGGCCAGGTCAACAAAAAATAGTTAAATTACTTAGAAATTTATAATGTTTTCCAGGTCATTAACTTGCAAGCCATTTTTGAAGACTTAAATAGTCATTTTAAAAGTCCAATTTTGTACAAAATTGTATGTCCTTCTAGGACATAGAGTTTCTACTTATAAAATGATAGATCTGAGAGAGATATTTATAATGAGCTAAATTGTTTTTCAAAAGATCTCATATGCGAGAGTTACAGGACAAATAGTGCAAGGTAATTTTTGGATACCATTTTACTCCGGAGGCCATAACTTCCTACTGGGAAGTCAGATTGGGGGACAAGATTAGTCTATGGAAATATCTTGAGCCATAGAAGATATTCATGGAGTTAAATTAATATTTTTGGAAACTGAAAGTGTATAGGCAGGCGTAGAAGGCACATGTAGCATTCAGGGCTAAAAGGTAAATTGGCCTAAAACTTTAGCATGATGTAACCAACACCATGAAGCCTAGATGGAGGTCAAACTTGGTCATATTTTCCAAATTATGGTCATGAAGTGTTGAAGATTTACTTATATAACTAGTATTTATTGTTTTTATTTATTATTATAATCATTTAGCACATTAGTTGCATAAATAAGATCATTGAAAGAGAGGAAATCATAGAAACAATAAAGACACACAGATTATCTTGGGAAACCATCATGGGGGATAAAACCCAACAAAAACTTCCTCAATATAGATAGACGAAAGACTGAATAGAAGTTCCTCCTCTACTCCTTCACTAGGAAGAGTAGCGCACCACTTGACCAAGAAATTCCAAGAGATAGACCATAAACCCTCCTGGACGTCACCCCAGTTGCAACAACTTCTCCTCCAAGACTTGCACACTACAGAGATAGGTGTGTGTGTACAAATGAGGCACTGACCTCTCTTATAGATAGTGGTCTGGCCAGCCTATAATTAGGTGTGGACCGACCTTTCACTTTACCCTCTTAATTTACAATTAACTGTAAAGGCACAATAGGGATGACTTTTACTAAGGCATAATAGGGACTAATTAAATATAATATAAAAATGTTATTCAACTCTCTCTCAAGTAGAATACTCTTCAAAGTTACGATATTTAAACACTCCCCCTTAACAAGAAGGGTATTCTACTAACAACATCAATAAAAACATACTAGATTTAATACAACATCAAGAGGAAAGGACATCATCATCAATATCGGGAACACTGTCAGTCATATCTATAGGTCATCATAATTTTTTCTCATTTTCAACATCAGTAGAAATTGAACACCATCATCATCTGTAGCACGGAGCTAGAGTAAAATCATCATCATCAACATCATGAATATGGAACATCAACATCAATAGCACTAAGTTGGAATAACATCATAATCGTCAACAACATGAAGCTGGAACATCAACATCATCAACAACATGAAGTTGGAACATCAACATCATCAACAACATGAACTTGGAACAACAACATCATAAGCAACATGAAGCTAGAAAAACAACATCAATCACAATGGAATGAGATAGGTGCATCAACAACAACATCTATGGTACTCTGACACACTGTCCTTACCAAACCTTCGATATCTACACAGAAATCATAAGATTCCCTAGGATATAAAATCCTAACAAGCTACCATGTGGTACTCTAACAAACCATCCTTACCAGACCTTTGGGATCTGACCAGGAATCATAAGATTCCCTAGGATATAAAATCATAACTAAGCTACCACTATTGACCACAATTGGAATATATATGCACATGTAATCTGACAGACCATCCTCACTGGACCTTTAGGATCTGCCCAGGGATGATCAGTCCCCTAGGAGATAAAATCCTAACCGAGCTACCCATTGTTAGTCAGGATACCATAGTATCATCAACATCATTCCCCCTTTCGAGGGAGGTCCTTTCAAACTACACTAAGCTTGTATCGGAAGTACTCAAAATTCACATGAGATAGAGGCTTAGTCAACACATCTTCTACTTGCTCATCTATGCCAACATACTGGAGATTCACAACTCCCTTCTGTACGAATGTAGTGGTAATGAATATCAATGTGCTTCATCTTATCATGAAACATTGGTTTCTCTATTATCTTTATGCAACTTTGGTTATCACAAAACATCATGGCAGCATCCATCTCCAGGTCGACTAAACCTATCAACAACTCTAGAAGCCACATGGCTTCACAATTGGTGGAACATGCTACAATGTACTCTACTTCTGTCATACTAAGAGAAATACTAGATTGCTACCTTCTTTTCCATGAAGTCATGGTTGACACCAAACTGAAATATCATCCTGAAGTGATTTTTCTATCTGAAGCACTTTTAGCCCAATCTGAACTAGTATAGCCATACAATCTGATGTCACAATCTCCAGTATAACAGAGGCCATAGTCCAATGTATCATTAAGGTATCTCATCACATGCTTTGAAACTAAAAGGTGAACATGTTTGGGCTCCAGCAAATATGGAATCAAGGTGTTCACAACAAATAATATATTTGGTATGGTATTCATTAGATACATCAATGAACCAATCATCTGTATGTATAAAGTAACATCAATTATTTCTGATGAAGTATCAACCAATAGATTCAGATATTTCTCCATAGGAGTGGACATAGTTCTATAGTCCATCATGTCAAATATCTTCTGAATTTCCACAACATACTTTCCTTGATTAAGGAAAATATCCTATGGGTTCTGCCATACATCAAGACCTAAGAAATAGTGCATCTGGCCTAGGTCCTTCATTTTAAATTCAATGACAAGCTTCTCCTTACGAACTGTGATGAGATTTTCTTCTTCTGTCAAGAATAATTCATCCACATATAACAACAATATAACTGGTCCATCATCCACAATCTTGAAGTAAATATTGGGATCATCTTTACTCTTGGTAAATTTCAATCTAATCAGAAAACTATCAACCATACCAAGCTCTTAGAGCTTTCTTTAACTTGCAGACATGAGTCTTCCTGTATTGTACTTTGAAACCAAAATTTTCACATCACATTGTACCAAACTAGTACACTTGCTCAGTTGAAACTCAATCTTCATAATCATGTGTTTGTTCTATGTGCTTTCTGCAAACAACTATTTGTCTCACTGCCTGAGAGTATGTCTTCTACCTTTTCTGCAACTGTTCCTTCTGGAACCGAGACTTTGCACTTCGAACTTCTATTTTTGAAGCTGAGAATGACTTCTCTATTCTCATTGTAGTTGTTGAAATCTGAGAGTATATCCTCTACTCCATCATGGAAATAGATTCATCTGAAAACTGAGAGTGTCTCAATGACTAACACTGAGGGTAGCTTATCTTGTTTCTCTGGAGGTAATTCGATTTTCTTTTGTAGTCATGTTTCCATGGACCAACTAATGTACTACACCAACTGATATTGGACATAACTCAATATCAAATACAAGTATTATCATACTTGCTCCCTCTGAATCTCATATTGTGTCAACTTCTTTTAAAGAATCATGTTTGTTCTATATATACTTCTTTTGATTACTAGAGCAAGTGTCTTCGCATAGTCTTCTCCCTCTTGCTAGGATAATCCTCTAGAGACAAATCAATATTTGTACATCTTTATATACTATTATCTGTAGCACTCTTTATCTATTAGATCAATCTTGGAAGTCACCATTGACTTCTCGTCTCGTCTCAAGGAAAAATCCATATTGCAGTCCTTTTGACTGGCTTCCTCCTCTATAATTGAAACAAGGGAATCTTATCAGAAGATTTCATATCTCCTATAGGTCTCCGAAGCTACGATCTAGTATTCTCAACTCATGGCATGTGTTTTCTAGTCCTGGAAGATATCTCTTTTTCCCATATGATCCTTTCTAAGATCAGGCTTACTCTGAGTCTTGATTTCTTCTGAGTCTACAAAAACTTCATAGTCTTTGTAGGATATACTTGGTGTTGAATACCAAGTCTTAATATGAAAAGATGATTCAAACTTCAAACGAATTATGCTTCCTGTCAAGGTGGCTTCTTTATCCATTGACCAAGTCTACTGTGACTTCTATTATAATGTTCAATCATCTTTGGAGCCTTCATCTCCTTATGATCTGTCTCCATATGAGATGTTCTATATCTAGAAAAAGTATCATCTTCTTCTTCTTCTTTTTCGATATATGGATTTATAAAGTCATATATACAACTTGGATAGTCTTCTCCATGTTTCATATAATATATTTCCTCCTGCAATCATCACTATAATTCCCACAGGGTTATCATCTGTGACATTCCCGGAACAAGAACAACAAGGGAGAAACAATAGAAAAGAATAAAACTATTTATAATACTAATAAAACAATAGCGAGAACAACTGTCAGAGTAGCTCATTCAAATCTATCACTTGTGACCTACCTGAAACAAGGGTAAAGAGTAAGAAATACAATAATAAGGAATGAGAGAAACACTTTTCTAGTGTTGTGATCAATCATTCCTCCATGGTAACCTGGAAACAAAACAAGAAGTTTCTCCTAGAGGAGATGTTAGTTATATCTATTAAATGATTACAGTAAGCACTTATATCAATAGTGTGTCACATGCTACCAATTATTCAATATAAAATTTCAAATATTGGTATCACAACTATAGTGTTTAGAAGTTATCAAACTTCATATATATAAATTTGAATCTTATCAATTTAATCAATCAAACTTGGAACCTAGAGTCTTGTCCTCAAGATTGAGTGTGTTTCTTTACTTCCGAGTCTCATTCACTCATGATGAAAATTAATTTCTTCAACCTGTCCTATGTACTAAGAAAATATGCTATCTTGACATAAATATGAATTAGGGAATAAACTCTATAATCTCATCTTTAATCAATCTAATACTTTGAATTTAATTTTTGACCAATGATTAGTATGATAGTCATAACTTCAGTAGATCAAAATACAACCTAGATGTTTATAAGATCACAATAATGCCATAACAAATAGAGGCATATCAAATTAATCAAACCTAGAGTGCATTGTTCCTCTGAATTTGTTGGATCTGAGATCCTTTTGGATCTACAATTGTTGTTTAGAAAAAAGATCCTTTCTCCTGCAAATAACATTTAGAATAATGATGCAGTTTTAAACATATGTAAGTACATACCTCTGACAGTATCGATAGATAGTGGCACCATCTGGAAACAACAGAAAGAAATAATGAATTTTAAAACTTCAAAGGTTTTGCAACTTTTAATATAAAGGTATTTGGAGATTTGTTAGGGTAAGGCACATTAAGACAATAAAATTCTGTCCCAACACTTCATAAAAGAATTCACTTCAACCGGTACTGCAACTGGTGCTGTAACTGGCATGAAGAAACTCGCACTACAATTGCAAATGATACTGCAACTAGTACTACGACTGCAACTACAACTGGTACTGCAATTGAAAATGCAACTGGTACTACAACTGCAACTTAGAGTTTTATGAGGAAACCTTAATTTCTCAAAATTCAAATTTCAAAATTCTGATCCAGGGACTAGATGCGCCCTCCTAGGGCGAATTCCTAGGTATGGTTACTTTCTCCAACATCCTCTTTCAAACAAGGAAAACTTCACACTTGGGGTTTATGCAGAAACCCTAATTTTGCAGTAGTTGCAATACTGAAACTGAATCTTGGATAGGGTGCGCTAAAGCTAACCACTTCTTATAAACTATGAGTTGGTCTCTTTCAGGTTTTCTCTGATACCATGTTAATCTTTTACTTATACAACTAGTTGTTATTGTTCTTATTTATTATTATAATCATTTAGCACATTAGCTACATAAATAAGATCACTAAAAGAGAGGCAATCATAGAAACAATAGAGACACATAGATTATCCTAGGAAACCCTCATGGGGGCGAAAACACAGAAAAAACTTACCCAATATAGATATTTTAAAGACCAAACAAAATATCTTCCTCTACTTATTGACTAGGAAAAGTAGGACACCACTTGACCAATAAATACCAAGAGATAAAGAGATAGACCAAAAACCCTCTGTGACGTCACCCAAGTTGCAAAAACTTCTCCTTCAAGACTTGTGCACTGCAAAGCTAGGTGTGTGTGTACAAATGAGGCACTGACCTCTCTTATAAACAGTGGTTTGGCCAGCCTATAATTAGGTCTGGGATGACCTATCACTTTACCCTCTTAATTTGCAATTAACTATCAAGGCACAATAGGGTCGACTTTTACTAATGCACAATAGGGCCTAATTAAATATAATATAATAATATTATTCAACTCTCTCTTAGGTAGAATATTCTTCGAAGCTACAATATTTCAACATGAAGGAACCCAATTTATCTCTTGTCTAAATTCCAAAGGAGCAGATGCAAAGATGCATGGGCACAGATAAAAATTGCACCTCGTTGAAAGGTTTGCAAAAGGAGAAAATGGGTATTGATCAATGGCCATAACTTTCTACTCATAACTTAGAATTGAACAAGAAAGTAGTCATTGGAAAGGTATTGGATGGAGGATTCTATATATTCACCCAAAAAATTGAGTTGCACAATTCATAATAAAACATAAATAATATTTTGGTGTTTTAAAAGGACAGGTTGGTGCTTAATATTAATAGATTTGTTAAACTATTGTTATCTAATAAATCATATTTCATGCACATTTTCCATATTTAAAGGAAAATATAATAGAATAGGATTAGAATAAATACCATGGGCATGGAATATGCATAGATAACCTAAAACTATGAATATGAATTCAAGAATTTGTGTGTGAGCATGGGTAATGTAGGGACATAATCTAATGGGCATGGAGAAGGAAAAGAGGAGAGTATGAATTTAGTGGAGACTATAAAGAGTATGAAAAGAGAAGTGAAAAGATATAAGGATTATAATGAGAGGCATATGAAGGATAGGGAGTAGTAAGATGACTTCAACATCAAATTGTTGCAAAGCTTGGAAAAAATATAAAAGAAGATGGATAATGAGACATAATCAACCAAGTTCAGGAGTCATAGATCTCATTCCAGAAGAGGAGAATATGGAAGTGTTTGTAGACACCATCACCACTCACTAAGGCATTCAGTGAGAAGACAACATAGTATTCCAAGATTGTATCTTGTTAGAAGGCATAAGAGGAGGTCCGGGGTAGATGAAATAGAAGGATAAATGAACAAGATCAAACCCCATACTTCTGATGGTGAGCACAAGAAAGATGAGGATGCAAAGACATGGTTATTGGGGATGAGGAAATAATTTCAGTTGAAAAATTATTTCTCATAAGAAGAAGGAATAATTTCCATTTACCAGCTAAAGGGAAAAGAATCAATGTCGTGGGCCCATCTTTTGCAAGTACAACACATTGATCAGAATAAGATCACTTGGAGGTAGTTTAAAAATTATTTTCAGAAGAAGTATTTGACCAAGCGTTATTATGATAGGAAGATGAAGGATTTATTTCAAATCAAGGTTGGGAGCATGACCATGGATGATTATGAAAGGATATTCTTAGAGAGGCTGAAGTATGTTGACTTTATCAAGGATGAACATGTCAAGATTCAAATATTCTTGACTGGGATGCCATTTATATTCAATGAAAAGATATAGTGTGATGATCCCAAGACATTGGATAAAGTTATAAGGAGGGCCAAGTTCCTTTATGATCAACATAGAGGAAGACCAAATTTCCAAAAGGCTTAGGAATATAAGAAGAAAGGTAATATGGAGTAGAGGAAGAAGGGGATCAAGACACCATTATTCAAAAATAATTCTCAGGGACAACCAACTCTAAATGAACCCATAATGATAGAAGCATCAAGAAAGAGACCAAGGTAGCATCCTATTAAATGTTGGGGTTGTGAGGGAGTTCACATGCACAGATATTTGCCTCTTAGAGGTGAAAAAGTGAGGTTTGCTTGCAATGTACAACAAGATAATATAGTTGAGGACATCGACAAAAGAATGCCAAGGATCTATGCAGCTCTAGACAACAATCAATATGATTTTAAATCTCACATGATTGATGTGGAAGGTAATATCAATGACCAACCTATTGTTATTTTGATTGAATAAGGATCTAGTCATAATTGTATAGATCTTAATTTGGTGGAAATATTTCATTTTCTAAGAAGAAACTTGGGAAATCTTGGTTCAGCTAGCGACATGAGCTAAAAGAAGAATTAATGAGATGGTTAAGGAATTTCCAATGTACATGAATGGACTAACACAAACAAAAATTCAAATATCATACCTTTGGGTACATATGATTTCCTAATTGCTATGGATTGGTTGGACAAGCATGATATTATACTAGATTGTTATAATAAGGAATTTTATTATTTGGGTGAGGAAGAGAACTTGAGAACAATTTAGGGTATTCCAAGGGAATTATCTATTAGAGAAATTTCCACCTTGGAACTAAAAATAAGCTTCAGGAAAGGATGCCAAATATTTTGATTCCATATGGAAGAGACACCTAAGGATGAAGTGCCAAACATTGAAGACTATGTAGTCTTAAAGGAATTTGAGGATATATTTAGAGAGATACCTTGGTTTCCACTGAAAAAAGAATTGATTTCTCTATTAATTTGATTCCTGGAGCATCCCCAATTCTCAAGACTCCTTATAGGATGAGCACACTAGAGCTGAAGGAATTACAAATGAATTTTGAAGAGCTTTTGAAGAAGGGGTATATATGCCTAAGTGTATCTCCTTGGGGTGCCCCAATGTTATTTGTGAATAAGAAATATGGTACCTTGAGGTTATGCATTGACTTCAGGCATCTGAATAAGGTGATTGTAAAGAAGAAGTATCCTTTGCCAAGGATAGATGATATTTTTCATCAGTTGGAAGATCCAAAGATATTATCTAAGATTGACCTCAGGTCAGGCTATCATCAGGTGTGAATCAAAGAAGAATATATCAACAATAATGATTTTAGGATGAGATATGGCCATTATGAGTTTACAATGATGCCATTTGGGTTGTCAAATGCATCGAATGTCTTTGAGTGTTTAATGAATCGTATTTTCAATAATTACTTGGATAAGTTTGTCATTGTCTTCTTAGATGACATACTTATTTACTCCATGTCTAAAGAAGAGCATGAACAACATTTGAGGATGGTGCTACAAGTATTGAGGGAACATTAGTTGTATGCAAATTGAGAAAGTGCTCATTTGATCAAAAGCATATACATTATTTGGGGCATATCATCTCATAGGAAGGGATGGCAGTAGATTCTAAGAAGATAAAATCGATTGAGGGATGGCTAGTACCAAGGAATGTATTAGAGGTGAGGTCATTCATGGGACTTGTAGGATATTATAGAATATTTATTGAAGGTTTTTCAATAATTTCACACCCAATCACTTCTTTGTAAAAGAAGGATGTAAAGTTTGAATAGACCCCTAATTGTGAAATAATCTTTTAACACTTGAATAATTTGTTGACAAGTGCACCCATATTGAGAATTGTTGATCCAAATGAAGACTTTATTGTGTGCATTGATGCATGCAAATAAGGGCTTGAGGGATTCCTTAGTCAAAATCGGCATGTGGTATGCTACAAGTCATGGAAATTGAAAGAGCATGGGAGACATTATTCCACTCATGACTTAGAGTTGGAATCCATAGTGCATGCCTTGAAGATGTGGAGGCACTATCTCATGGGTAGAAGATTTGAACTGAGGACATACCATAGTGGTCTGAAATATTTGTTTGGACAACCAACTTTGAATGTTTGACAAAATATATGGCTATAATTCCTCAGTGAGTATGACTTTGATATAAATCATATAAAAGGTAAAGAGAACAAGGTGGTTGATGCACTCAGTAGAAGGGTGCATGAGATGCATGCTACAACCATTATCATATATAAATCTAATTTCAAGGAAAAAAAAATTGAAGCTGTAAAATCATATCAACATTATATGGAGACAAAAGAAAAATTACAACAAGGTAATAATTAGTAGCAAATTCAATATTATGAGATAAGGGAGGATGGAATCCTCATGTAGAAAGGCATATTTTTTGTGCCTAATTATCAGGAGTTGGAAAATATGGTGCTAAGAGAGATACATAATGTGCCTTATGTTGGGTACCTAGGTTACCAAAACACAATTGTAGCAGTCAAAAGAAAATATTTTTGGCTATGTATGAAGAAGGAGGTGGTTGAATATATTGCTAGATGTTTAGAATGTCAAAAGGTCAAGGATGAGCACATGCATCTAGCTAGTTTTCTATAGCCATTGCCCATTTCTGAGTGGAAATGGGAAGTGGTGACAATTGATTTCATCACCAAGATTCCCAAAAAATGAATCAACATGATTCCATCATGGTGGTAGTGGATAAGATCACTAAATCTGTCCATTTTAATCCAGTGAAGATAACTCATAAGGAATCCAATATTGTCAATATTTATATGAGATAAATTGTCTGGCTACATGGTATTTCTAAGGAAATTGTTTCTAATAGAGATCCCAAGTTCACATCCAATTTTTGGATGGGGTTATTCAAATAATTTGAGACAAATCTGAACTTTATCACAACTTATCATCGAAAGTCAGATGGGAAAACAAAGAGGGTCAATCAAGTGATTGAATATATGCTAAGGATGTATGTGATGGATAAACCATCAAAATGGAAAGATTACCTACATTTGGTTGAATTTTCTTATAATAATGGGTATCAAACATCTTTAAATATGATCCCATTTGAAGCATTATATGGAAGAAAGTGAAACATGCTAGTGAGTTGGGACAACCCAACAGACAGAGTAGTGGTTGGGACAACCCAACAGACAGAGTAGTGGTTGGGCCAAAATTTCTTAGGGAAATGGAGGAGAAGTGGTGAAAGTTAAGAAGAATTTAAAGGCTACCCAAGACAGGTAGAAAAGTTATGCAGATAAGGGAAGAACTCATATATTTTAAAGTGGGTTACCATGTGTTCTTAAAAGTGAATATCAAGAAAAGTTTCTTGAATTTTGGGGTCTATTCAAAGCTGACAGCACGTTATTGTGGGCCATTTGAGATCTTAGAAAAGATTGGCCCTATTGCATACATGCTTGCAATAAATACATCCATATGCATTCATAATGTATTCCATGTGTATTTTCTTAAAAAGTATGTACCTAATGTTAATCATGTGATTGATTGGAATGTAATTTAGGTGAAGTAAGAAGGAGAATGTCGAGTTCAACCGGGGTGCATATTGGATCAAAAAGTCAAGTTTCTGTGGAATCAAGCAATAGGACTAGTAAAGTTCTAGTGGACCTTTTACGGTCTTGAAGATGCAACATGGGAACATGAATATGAGATGCGGGAGGATTATCCACATCGTTTGGAAATATTTGAATATTTTTAGATTGTACCTGTGTATATAATGCATTGAGGATAGTGCATAACTAAAGGGGAAAGGAATGTAATACCCCTAGGATGAACCCAAATTGTAAATGTACATATGGGATGGTGAGCCAGGATATTTTGGGCTAGAGTTCCATTGTATATATGTTTTGAGGCCAAAGTGCCTATGTGATTATTAGGCTAGAGAGCCTGTATGCTAAAAAGTTAGTTAGCCTACTATTGTAATATGTAATCACACTCAGATAATTAATAAAAATGCATCACTATTGCGACCAACTAGTGAGTCGCAAAATTACCATCTTTTAATATCACCTTTTCCTCTTTTTTAATCATTTTCCATCATCCATAACCCTGTATTAGCCTATTTTAATGCTCATGTGTGGGATATAGGCTTGAAGTGTTTTCCATCGCAGTTTTAGTATTTCATTGAATTTTGATTAACGTTAGGGATAAATATCATATTTTGTATTTACTTTTGAAGTCATGGATGATGTGTCGACAAGGAATGGTAGTTTTACAAGTTGATGTTGCTCAAAGTCCCCTTTCAGGTTCAACAAGAAAAATTGCTTGGCTCCAGTACGTGCATATTATGAATATTTGGTGGAGCTAGCACATAGATGTAGGATTATGGTTCATGTCAAAAGCTATAGAAGAGGATTATTATTATGGAACCATACATCACTTTCATAGAACCAACACCAGAATATTGGAGGAATTTGTGGGGGATAATTCTACTCGGGAATTTATTAATAAAAATGCCACAAAGTAGAACACCCAATAATCAAGTCAACAACAATTAGAAGGTATCTAATATTCCAGTCAAAGAATTAATGGAGTACTCTTGAATTTGTTGTTATATCTATTTGGAGACATTCATAGAAGATTATATATATCATTTTAAATGTTGGAGGGTGTATTTCTAGATACCCACGTCTACAAACACATTTTTCCCTATATTTGTGGGATCCAAATATGTTTTTATAGATATAGCTCAAGAGGAAAAACAAATCGACATTTCATGGATATTGGATGTATTTTGGGAAAGATGTTGTAACCCACACAACCAATCACGAATTTGACAACCTATTGTATTCTAAATTTGATGGGGCTAGCTAGAATCTTGGAACAATCCAACTATGAGTTGTAAATTTAGAAAATTGTTGTAGTCACTTGGGAATTTCTTATACTTAAGTGGGTTTTTAGTTTCAAGCAAGATTATGTATAAAATAGAGTGCCATGTCCATTCCAAGGGAAAGGAATCTTAGAGAAATGTCCAATTTCGTGATAGAATACAACTACAAGCTTGAGATCCAATTTCCAACTTAGATTTATGTTTGTTCATTCATATATTGATGTTTATCTAGTTTATGGTTCTATATATTAAGTTTGATGTCATGTTCCTAGAGGAATAGCTCACTCCACAAGAACAAATAATTGAGCAATTCAATGTTCATTCATTTTCATAGTTTGATTTCCTTTACATATTTCAGTATCTTGTAATGCACTTTATAATTGATACACTTGTTTTCTTTATCAAAGTTTGTAAATGACTAGAATTGTGATTTATAGAAATAGGAAGTGCCCAAATCATGCTTGGTGTTTCCTTGGTGACAACAAGGTTCTGGTTCCTGGTGATTTCTTGGTGCCACCAGGGTTAGCATGATTAGTGTTCAAGTACATGATCATTGTTGAGAGTGATTGAGTTGGCTTTGCATTTATGTAGTATAGTGATGTAATTTCATTTCTATGTAGAAGCATGTTAGACAAATTAATGCAATTTGATCATTTGTAGCCTGCACATATAGTGCATGACATCTCACAATTCATTAGAAACCCTGGTTGATAAGATAAAACACACAAGTGTTCTTGGTTAAATAATATATATATATATATATATATA